>OX940949.1:8253677-8561177 GCA_954870475.1 Euphrasia confusa
AGCCCAAATCCCCTACCGCCGAAGAAGCCCTCAACGCCGTACCCCTCAAGATCATCCCACCAAGCCCCGCCACGACGGAGACGGATAACGCCCCAATCGACGATTTGGCAAAAGAGATTGATGAAACCACCGGCGAGAAGGATTTGTCAACCCTAGCCGCCGCCGCTGAAGAAGAAGAGGGCAAAACCGCCGACATCCCACCAAAGAAGAAACCGAGAAAGGCGGCGGGCAAAGGCAAAAAGAAAGTCTCTCCTACCCCCACTGCCGGATCCACCTCCGACGAGAAGGAGAAGGAAGAATCGACGGCCGCCTGCAAGACTCCGATGGAGGAAGACGAGGTGGAGGAGGTGACCTACAAAACCCCCAAAAGCAGAACCCGCGCATCCACAAAGAAGAGAAAGGCAGTCGACACATCGGCGCGCGAAATCGCGGCACCCAAAATGGTGTGCTTCGAATCGCTCAAACTGATGGGTGTGGAGAAGGAGGTTCGAGGTTATTTCTAGGCCATAGGGTGAGAGCCGTTTCTCGAGTGGTCTGGGCAGATCAACGAAGGGGTCGTAAGAGAGTTTTTTGGGTCTCTGGGAATCAAAGAGACCAAGGATGAGGGAGTGATACGGATTCAGTTTGAGTTGTTTGATCGAGTTGTCTCTATTGGTGGTAATGAATTGGATTTATGTTTGGATATGGCAGGTATTGCGTATCTGAAGTCAAAGGCCTACCAGGAAGCACTGAGGACTTTCCCGGAGTACACAAAGAGGGAGCTGCAGAAGATTTGGAAAGAGTTGGGCAAAGGAGGGGAGTTCATTGGGCAAACCACCAAGTCCATCCAGTTCAAGAGCCATGCCCTCAGAGTTTGCCACCGAATCCTGGCGATCAACTTCTTTGGCAAGATCGACAGCAGCAGTGCAGTTTCCCAGATCGAGTTGGGCATACTATCGTGTGTGACCCAAAAGATCAGGCTGCATTTCAGTTCCTGCCTCTGTACCCAGATGAAGTGGCTCAACACTCACCCTCTCCAACGCCTCTCACTGGCCCATTTCCCGATGGTGTATGCCACGAAGATGAACCTGATCAAGAAGGGCAAAGAGCTGGACATGATGGTGGAAGGAAAGTTTGATATCCAGTGTTTCAAGCGCATGCAGGACATTGTGCCTTTGAGTGATGGCAGTGTGAAGTTCTTGGAGGAGAAACCAGTTGCGGTGAAGGCTGAGGCGAGAGATCCGATTGCAGAGGCTAAGACTAAAGAGGAGATTTTAGAGAGGCAAGGCGCGATCGAGGCACGATTGGATAAGATTGAGAAGGCGTTCGAGGATGTCAAGGCGATGATGATCGCATACTTTGACTACTATGGATTCAGGTACGCACCTGCTTCCACCTCCTAAATTGTACCCTCCCTTGTTTTTAGTAGTTGTTAGTTTTTTTGTTTTTTTTTTTTTTTTTTGTTTCTGTTAAGGTCACCCCCGAGTAACTTTGGTTCGGGGGGGGGGGGGGGGGGGGGGACTAGGTTGATCTCCCTGCTGACACACTTTGCCCAGACAAAGTGTGTTGGAATTCGATATCCCGGGCTATTAAAATTTGCGGAAACCATAGCCCGATCAAAAACCATTCGCCGGAGATCACATGAACGTCGATGAACGCGCCGGAGCACGAGCCGAACGCACGACACGGCCGAAGCCGCGCGCACGCCCAGCCCGAGCCCCCGTCCGCGGGGCTCATGCGATCGAAGGATCGATCGCGTCGTGCGATCGATCGACTGGGGCTGCAGCGGCAGCCCCGCGGTGAGTCCGGCGACTCACCGCCGTCGGGGAGGGGGGCAGCTCGCCCAGCGAGCCGCGGCGGCACCCGCCGCCACCCCGCGATCGAACCTAGGGTTCGATCGCACCCCGGCGTCCAGCCGGGGTTCTCCTCGATCGCGCACCCCCGGCGTCCAGCCGGGGTGTTCTTGGTTCGATCCCCACGGGGTCCTCGAGCCGCGGCGGTCCGTTGGCTTCGCCACCACCGCCCGGTTCGACCTCGTTCCGGGGTTCGTCCTTGGATCTTGGTTCTACGGTATTTTCAATAAATAATCGAATAAAATCATCAAGGGTGTTTAACGATTTTACCTTCGATTCGTTGTTCGGAGAAACGAGATCAATCGATGACCTTGAGATCTTCCCACGTATTCCTTGCACTAGCCCGGACGTCGTGTGGGCGACGATCTACCGAACTCCATGGATCTCCTTCACGAACTCTCTAGACTAATCAAGTATGATTATCTTGTCTTGTCTAATTGTGAAGACCATGTAGTGCTTTTATAGGCTACGTAGGGGATCTTAAGGAGGTGGAATATTGGGCTTCCAATAATAGTGATTAAATTGAGCCCAAGCCCAAATCTATTAATCCTTACTATTATTAATTAATTCTATTTTCCACTATATAAAATTAATTGCACTCCCAATATTAAACCATATTATATCAAATAATATTTCTCCGGTAGTATTATTTATTCCGTGTATTTAAGATATAAATATCCATGAATAAAATTAATTTATTGCTAATTAATTTATTCATCTCTTATTTCCGAGACTAGTACCATTCAACCTTAATTATTATGCGGATTAAATCCACCTGCAGGGTTTACATAATAATTCCTTATGAACTCATCTCGGGGATATTATCTGAAGGTACCGGTATACCGATCCGATCGATACACCGTGTGTGCGGAAGCGTGTAAAGCAATAGATCTACTATGCCATGATCTTAGTGCACACTTAATGTGTATAAGAACACATTATAAACATATATATATACACATCCAATATATATATATATAAGGTTCAACGATTACTTACTTATGGTGACGAAGTGATTCGTTGATGTCGTTGAGGTGGTGTTGAGTCGATTGAACCACCTCAAATGGATCAGCCTCTCGAAGCTCTCCTTGTGAATGACCTCGTCACTCCTCTTGTCTAGATCGCCCGGATGTTGAAGCCGCACAAATGGCCCGGCCTCTACGTGTTGCACACGAACCCGGATGATGACTTGCTTGCTTGATCGAGTTGATTCTCCAAGAACAACCTCTTTTCTCTCTTTTACTTGTGAATTTCGTGGGTGGTGATTAAGTGATTGTGAAAATCAGATTTTCACTACTTAATACCTTCATTTCCATCTCCATTACCCTCTTGTAACCCCCATAATGAATATGCACCATTATATCACATAATGGGTGGGTAATGGGGAGATGAAAGGTCAAGTACACATCACTATGCCACAATGGCATAAGATGTGGTCTCTCTTGCTTGTGTGGCATGCCATGTCACACTAAGTGACATGCATCCATGCAAGCCATGCAATGCATCCCATGCATGCATATAAATTCACGTAAATATTGATTCTAAATCAATATAATTAACAAGCATCGTACATCATCTTTGAGTCCGTGTGTGACCCTGTAGGTATGATTTATTGATCAATATTATATTGTTCCCAACAATTTAATATTATCAAATAATCATTTAACATCCATAGACGACCTTATGACTTTATCGATTGCACACGTAGGATCGAAGGACATATCCCAACAATCTCCCACTTGGCCTTTAGAGCCAGTGTGCTGCCAACTTCCTTTTGTCACTTTATGTCTAAGTTTGAACTTGAGGCAAGACTCGAGTCATCCTCAATCGGTTCAAACCTTTCTTGGACTTTGAGACAGACTGTAAAACCAGATTTATCACTATGATACGAATCTGGACGTGGCCACGTATTTTCCACAGTCTCGACTCTCCAAGTGGCCGGTAAGACATGTATCCCATTATAAAATGGAGGACAATCCCATCTTGTCAATCCAAGCTATCCCACTTGATTCCTGATATACCCAATAACAAGTTTTATAACCTCCTTTTACGAAAGGCGTTTACTTGTATCAAAGTACACCATTTCACAATGGAATTACTCTGGACTACTCAGGTCAGAGGAAATTGCTCGACAGTCAATGAAATAGTATTATGACTCAAAATCTTAAATACTATTCCAGTCGGGTCTGTTCGATCATTAGCTCTCAGCTAATATCTATGTAATTGTACTCGATGTCCCACATCACTAGCCCATGAAGCGGCGCTATAGTACACATTACAATCTAGTTCTTTGTATTATCGGTTTGTCCGTACTCGATTATACGAACTAGGAACAAGCATATGATTCAAGTATATCAGTTCAACCATTGGGACTTCATTATGCGGTAAGTCGACCTCATAACCCAATCGATATTACTTAATCATTTGGACAATTCATATAAATTAAACCATATTTATATGAAGAAGTATGTATTATACATATGAGTGAATGTCTACCAAATCTCCAAAAGTATATAATACAGTAATAGAAATCACAACCCATCTCTAAGATGTCTGATCTCTATTGCAGTCGTGAAAGCCTCAAGCTTAAACTGCTGGAGAGGTTTAGAAAGCGGGTTTGCAACCTTACCAAAAGTTGCAACTTTATTATCTCGATGTCTCCACAAAACTATCTCCCAGATAATGTGGAACTTCCTGAGCACCAGCTTTAGATTTGTAGTGCTCCCCAGGCTCATTGGCTTGCGCGATAGATCTACTATAAATAGAGAACTATCAGATGGGCCGAGCTAGTTACGCCACCTAGTTCATTGAAGAACTTTCAAATCTGAACTACCAACGTCACTGCATCCAATGCAGTATTGTACTTAGCTTATGTAGTTTAATTAGCTATATTGCATTGCATGGAACTATTCCAGCTAATTTCACCTCTATCCAGACAAAAGATATAACCAGATTAAAATTGGAAATTATCTTAGTCTGTTTTGAAGTTAGCATTCAAACAGCTTGTTAATATCAACTCTTTTTGTCTTCCAAAGACAACAAAATATTCTTAAGTCCATCTAAGGTACATAAGAATATTCTTGGCCGCAGTCTAATGCGCCTCACCTGGATTTCCTTGAAACTGACTCGTCATGCTCAAAGCATACGATACGTCCGGTCGTGTACATATCATGGCATACATTATAGACCCTATTGCCGAAGCATAAGGAATGTTTTCCATCCTCTTTTGCTCATCAAGTCCCGTAGGGCCTTGCATCTTGCTAAGAGATGTGCCATGACTCATTGGAATGAGACCCTTTTTGGCGTCTTTCATTCTGAACCTATCAAGCACCTTATCAATATAGGTCGCTTGACTAAGTCCAAACATCCTTTTCGATCTGTTCCGACAGATCTTGATGCCCAATATGTACTGTGCTTCTCCAAGATCCTTTATTGAAAAACAATTTCCAAGCCATTCTTTAATATATTAAGCATAGAAACATTGTTTCCAATAAGGAGTATGTCACCGACATACAACACAATTAATACAACGTAACTCCCACTGATCTTCTTGTAAAACAAGACTCTTCCGAGTTCCTCTGAAATCCAAAACCCAGTATGGATTCATTGAACTGAAGATTGCTACTCTGATATGCATTATTTATTCCATAAATAGAACTATAAGCTTGCATAATTTCTCAGCCTTATTAAGATCGATAAAACTCTTTGGCTGTGTTAAAACACAGCCTCTTCTAGAATCCAATTCAAGAAGTTAGTTTTAACATCCAATATTACCATAACTCATTATCAAGATGAGTAGTAATGGCTAAGATAATCTGAATGATCTAATCAAAGCAATTGGTGAAAGTTTTTCCATAATCCACCTCATGAATAAAACTTTTACCATCAACCTTGCTTTGAAAACCCTAAGTTTTCCATCTGTCTGTTTAGATCTTAAAGATCTATTAGCATTCATTGGGTCTAACCCCGTGATGCAAATATATCAAGTTCCAAACTTGATTGTCAGATATTGATATCATCTCAGATTTCATGGCACCATGCCAATTTTAAGTAGCTGGACTCGTCATAGCTTGAATATAGGTCGAAGGTTCATCGCTTTCCAAAAGCATGAATTCATGTCTCTCATTGATCACAATATCTAAGTATTTGAATAATAGAGATCTATGCATTTCTGGACCTACGAGGGCTGGTATGGTTTCCAAAACCATAAGAATACTCTCAACCCAGTCTTGAAATTCATCATTAGTTGTTCCACTTGAACCTCGTTCAAGACAACCGAGCTCCCACTGACTTTCTAGGAAAGATAACTCTTTTCAAGAAAATCACTATCTCGAGCAACAAAATATTGTTCTCAGATAGATCGTAGAAGTTGTACCCTCGAGTTTCTTATGAATACCATAAAGAAACTTTTATCCCATTTGAGTTCAAGCTCTATAGAGATAAATCTCGTCAGAGAAGCTTTTAGAACCTCAAATTTTGATGAAAACAATTTAGGGACCCTCCCTTTCCATACCTAGTATGGTGTCTTATCAACAGCTTTTGACAGCGTCCTATTCAGTGTATAAGTTGAAGTCAAGAATTGTGTGTTCCCAAAAGAGACCAGTAGTTCATTTAGACCTCTCATCGAATGGTCGAACTATATCTAATATAGTTTGTTTTCTCTTTTCCGAAACATAACCTTCATGTGCTTGTGAACTAATAGGTTCCACATACATCAGTATGTATTATCCCTAATTACTCACATGTTCTCCTTTCTCCAAGAAAGATGACATTGTTATCTTTTCAATCACACATCATTCACATGTATCAAATGACTCCAAGTCAAATGATTCTAAAATTCCTTCTTAAAGAAGCTTCGTTACATGTTTAGATTTTGATTTGATCTAATCAACAATGTTTCAGTTATGTCTCATTGATACTTATTCGATTTGGCCTTTGGTCTTAATGATATATATGATTTGTAAAGTTTAAAGTATACATAAAAAATATAATAATCGTACCAAAACAAAGAATAATTCACAATTAAAATAGTTACCAAACTATTTAATAGTGAAAAACTAATCCATCAGTATCTAATACTGAACCAATATTCATTGTTTATTGAAGGTACGAAATTACATAGTTATAATACTAAAACAGGGCCCTAAGGCAAAACAACATCATATGATCATACGGCTAATGCAGCGACCTTCGCTCCATTTCTTGCCCGTAGATCGACATCTCTATTCACCAAACTTATACTTCTATGTAGTTCCTCCACATAAAATGTGAGAACCACATTTGGCATCCAATACCCAAGAAGTATAATTTGTGAAGTTTAATGTCTATATCATTAATACTTGAAGATGAAGCAACCCCGTTCTTCACATCTTCTTTGAACTTTGGGCAAATTCAATTATTCTCAATAATTGAATTTCATTCAAATTTTCATTCAAAATTATCTCAATGTCAAAACGTGATAAATTGTAAGTGAAAAATTGACGTTTTCTAACCAGCGATATTATCATGCAATTGAAGCCCTATCTCTCATAAAATATGAGGGAGCCAACCAGACAATCGATTCACGCCATCCAATGGCTCGAAAGTCTCTAATTTGTGTCATTGATGAACTTAAGTGTTTTGGATTAAATCACTCCCCGAGGTGTAAATAATCCTAACCTTATAATCCATCAAATGAAAGACAAATTAGGCATTTGTTTTGAAATTGAATAAAATATGAACTTTTATATGTTTGCAAGTAGTGTCAACACTTTTGCAGTAGACGCGTTGAGATTCCCTAGGAACCCTAGTAGCCTTCTTGCCCATGCTCTTTTGAATACCCTATCCTATATCATAAGAATTTCCCTCTTAGGGTCCTTCTCTATCGCCGGCTCAGCAGCCTTGAGCATCCCGTGGAGCTCACGAAGCGATTTCTTCAAACCATTCATATGGAAAATTTAGCCTGAAGGCATTATAACCATCATGAGATTGAAGTATGAAATTGGTTGCCAAATAATCATCATAGGAAAAATCTAGGCGGTCACTTGAAACAAATAATCCAATCATTTGTTGCATATGTGATCCCATAGATTTCCATTTTTCCAGCCTAGCTAAAGCGATGACCCTGGTCATACCGAACCGCTCAATCTTAGCATATTCCCCGAACATGCTATTGAGTTGTTAAATGATATCTTAGGATGTGGTTATCTAACACATTTTCATTGTCTTCGTATTTGAGGACCATCCTCGAATTACGTTGTGAATCAAGAAAATTTATGTTGTTCAATTTTTCATAATCAAGAATTGAACCAAACTTGAATCGAGTTGAAATTAACATGATAAACTACAAAAGAAAGATAAATAAAGTATGTAAACATCCACAAAGCGGTAAACAAATAAGGTTGTCTAACAAGTTACTTATTTATTCCATTTTGTTCAATCGATATCTAATATCGTTGTTCCCTTGAACAAAGCGATCCCAAGACCCTCATCTTGCGAATCCTTAAGCCGACTGAGTCCGCACTTAAGAAAACCAAGATAGGTAGACATCCCATGTCAATGACATCTAATGTCATTCTCGGTCGATAAGAATCACATTCTTATCTCATGTCTCGATAGCCACGCCTGCAGTGGATCTATCGATGAGAAAACCAAACTCACGTGTAAGGGTCTAACCCTTACTCCCACTATCCCAAGATAACAAGTAGTACCCCGCTGAGGCGGACCTACCAACTTATGATCGAGGGCTTCATGAGTGTGACGTTTTGGACAAGACATTATACTCATTATTATTGAGAACTTGCATGCACAGGTTTGTTTATATGTAAGTTGAACATTTATAACATAAAACAACCTATAACTAGCAAAGCATATAAATACGAAATCGAAAGGCCCCTAGAACCTCACAACTCTCAAACGAAAAGATTAAAAGCAACAAAATAGGCCTTGAACATCTTCTGGACTGGTCCTCGCCCTCCGTTTTAGTTCTGCGGTCGCCGATTTTGGTCAAAACAAGTCATTACCCCAAAAACCACGAACAGCGCTCGCCGTTTTACAACCAGCGGTCGCTGAACACCACCGGCGGTCGCCGTTTCCAAAAAGGCGCCCGCCGAAAGGGCAAAAACCCGTCTGCCCCAAAAAAGAGCTTTCGGCGGTCGCCGTTTCCAAAACGGCGCCCGCTGAAACAAAACAGCGCCCGCTGGAGCTACAACGGCGCCCGCCGTTTGGCTCCAGCAGCCCGGTTTTTTACGCTTTGCTTCGTTTTGCTTCGGTTTGCTTCGTTTCTTCTCTTTTTCGCCGGAGAGCCGAGATCCTCCATCGAACCATGGACCAAGTCCATCGCTTACAAGTAGTACAATACAAATATAATAGAAAAAACTATCTATTACAAGTGATTCCAAGGGACGCAGCCCTCAAATACTACGGCCAATCGAAACGTAAAAAATGACAATTTCATTCACCCGACCACTAACGGTGGCCGGCCTTACATCTAATCACATAATCACAATTAAACAAATAATCCAATTATGTTGATTTAACCTTCGTGTCCAACACAAAAGTGTGCACGAGCCCTAGGCTCTGATACCAATTGAAGGTACCAGTATACCGATCCGATCGATACACCGTGTGTGCGGAAGCGTGTAAAGCAATAGATCTACTATGCCATGATCTTAGTGCACACTTAATGTGTATAAGAACACATTATAAACATATATATATACACATCCAATATATATATATAAGGTTCAACGATTACTTACTTATGGTGACGAAGTGATTCGTTGATGTCGTTGAGGTGGTGTTGAGTCGATTGAACCACCTCAAATGGATCAGCCTCTCGAAGCTCTCCTTGTGAATGACCTCGTCACTCCTCTTGTCTAGATCGCCCGGATGTTGAAGCCGCACAAATGGCCCGGCCTCTACGTGTTGCACACGAACCCGGATGATGACTTGCTTGCTTGATCGAGTTGATTCTCCAAGAACAACCTCTTTTCTCTCTTTTACTTGTGAATTTCGTGGGTGGTGATTAAGTGATTGTGAAAATCAGATTTTCACTACTTAATACCTTCATTTCCATCTCCATTACCCTCTTGTAACCCCCATAATGAATATGCACCATTATATCACATAATGGGTGGGTAATGGGGAGATGAAAGGTCAAGTACACATCACTATGCCACAATGGCATAAGATGTGGTCTCTCTTGCTTGTGTGGCATGCCATGTCACACTAAGTGACATGCATCCATGCAAGCCATGCAATGCATCCCATGCATGCATATAAATTCACGTAAAATATTGATTCTAAATCAATATAATTAACAAGCATCGTACATCATCTTTGAGTCCGTGTGTGACCCTGTAGGTATGATTTATTGATCAATATTATATTGTTCCCAACAATTTAATATTATCAAATAATCATTTAACATCCATAGACGACCTTATGACTTTATCGATTGCACACGTAGGATCGAAGGACATATCCCAACATTATCAACCCTTCCGGGATACACTTTCCCGTCAAGTATTCACGGCATGTCATATATAAAATATAGTGACCCAACTTAACCGGTAATCAACCCAATAATTAAATCGGTTAATTCCTTTGGTAAATCAAAGTCACTTATATTAAATATACACACCCGCAATAATATCGGGGATTAAGAATAAAATACACTGAGACTCGAATCGATTATCGCCGGCAATCCTAATCGATGAATCTCAAGCAGATCCGCTCAATACACCAAGTGTACAAGTGTGATAAAATAATTAAGATAAATTATTTTCTCTCTCACACAACGACTATACCGATGGATTGGTCCGTGTCCATCTAGGTCGTGAGCAACTGCTCGATTAAATACGAGTAACCGATAGTATGATCTTCTGTGTGGGCCCGACACACCATACTAACTACAACGTATAGAATCCAGGACTATAATTTGCATTATAAATAATTAAATGCAAATAATTGTTCATTTAATTAAATAGATTAATGGCAATGGATCGTGAGTTTCCTTTACTTAAATCTAGACATTAAGTACACAACTCCAACAATCTCCCACTTGTACTAAGGTCTAGTCATTTCCTCCAAACTCCCGACTCCCATACTCATCACGTGCTTAAGGTGTACTTCCAAGAAGTACTATGTGAATGAGCACTCTAGGTTGCCGCTCTGAAGTTATCTTGGTGACTACAGCGTCGTCTCCCTTGACGATGACTCGTATCAGGTGGTACTTGCACTATGTGTTATCTTACACTTATGGACTAGTGATTTCTTACCATTTGCCATTGCACCGCTATTTACATAGTCTTTGGCGAATTAAGAATCACATCTAAGTCCCAGAGATTATCCCGGAGTTATACCAAAACTTCCGCTGCCTCTGAGGCCGCTATTTGGTTACCCATGGCAGAGTCCGAAAAGCATCGTGCTTATCACTCTTCCATGTTAAAACTCCTTCTCCTTCAATAGTGAAACACATAGCCTGATATCGACTTACACCGGTCCTCATTCGATTAGAAATCTAAGAGAATGTAATCCAAAGGAAATTCCCGTCTGCTTCGTAGTCTAGAACAGTACTTCGAAAGTACTTTTACAGCAGTCGAATATTCCTTTCCAGGATTACCTTGATATCCTCCCACTATGCTCACTGCATAGCCGATATCAGGTTCTCGTTTTCAACATTGCATTTATTAAGCTTTCCACACTCAAAGCGTAGGAAGATGCTTTCATTGCTTCTATCTCCTTTTGTGTTCCCAAAACACATATCCTTAGATAGATGCATTCCGTCTCTGAAAGGTAACGAACCTTTCTCGGAATCTTGCATGTTAAAACGAACCATAATCGTATAAGATATCTAGAGAAGTACAATGTTCTTTTTAGAGATCCAAGATCCCAAGAACATGTCCAACTTCTTCTTTTATCTTTCATATTGATTTATCTAGACAACCATCATTTTATGTCTGACAACATCTTTACATTGTTGCCAATGATAAGAGTGTCATCTACATAAAACCTCCGAGAAACACCACCTTGTTTTCCATCACGTTTCCAATACACACAATTCGTCTATGCCTTTGATGAATCCATAAAATGGACTATCTCATCAATTTGCAAGTACCACGAACTCAATGCTTTGTTTCAATCCATAAATGGATCAACTAAGCTTGTACTCTAAATGATCTCGCCTCTTAGCAATAATCCTTATTGCTCTCCAAGAAGGCACATTTAGATCTAGTACGGCCTTCATGTAGATCTAGGGATCGATTTCATGTATACTAGGTCCAGAGTCTGAAGACTCTCCTAGTCTTATGAATATCTCCGGTTGTCCCACAACCTCCCACTACAATGGCATTCCGGTGTATAAACAGTGATAACAGTAGGTGCAGTTAGTGGTGTACCGCTACTCGGTTCGGCTGGTTCTAAGTCTTAATCTTTCTCTCTCATTTTAAAGTATTACGTCACCTTGGGCTTGTGATTCATTATATAGTCTTTCTCTAAGAACCGGGCGTTAGAACTTATAACGTCCTTCTGGTTCATAGTACTATTGAACACACATCTTTTGTTCTTCTAGGATATTCTACAACCGCATTTGAATGCGCCGTTGTTTCCAGACATATCCATAGAACATAGGTAGTTCCGTATAACTCATCTTTTACTATCTCTATAAGAGTTCCATTTCTTATTTACGACACACCATCTCTACACAACAGTGTATGGTGTGTTCATTTGGGATCATCCCAACCTCTGATCAGTACGCCATGCATTCCTCAGACAGGCACTTGCCTCCGCGATCAAATCGCAGGCTACAAATGGATATACCTTGATGGTTCTCCACAATTTCTTAGTGTCCATTGACTTGTCAAAACACTTGCTTTTGTGGCACATCAGGTATTCTAATCCATTTTTCGAGTAATCATAAAATGAAGTACTCGTACCTTATTGTCTGAGTAGGCATAGGTCTGCATACATCAGAGTCAATCAATTCTTATACTTGTCCGGATCTTACATCTTATATCCATAAAGGATTGCTTAGTCATATTATCTTCCAAATTAGATTCTTAGGTCGGAAGGTCCACTCCTTCAACTTAATTGATCAAATATCAATTTTCGACCTTTGAACTTCTTATTTGAATAAACATGACTCAGCATAAGAATCCACAAGTATAACTGATAAAGAAATCTCTTATTAGAAAAACGAGTTTCATACTACGGTTCGTTGCATCGTGGTGGACTCAGGATTCATCATTTATGTATTGCTAGTCAATGTACCAAAATAGATAATATCATTATTTCTTCTTATAACCATCAAATGATTAAAAGAAATAAAATATCTATTCTTTAGAAATCCAGAACAAAGTTCTTTCTAATATGAAAGGTACATAAAAGCAATAACCTAAAATGAAATCCTATAAAATGTCCTCCACTGCAACTGCTGCCTCCTCTATAGCATTGCCCATGTAGACTACGATTTTTTCTTTTCTAAGTCGTCGGGTTTCCTGGAACCTCTTGCATTTAAAATGCACATACCGTCAGTGGTTCCATATCTACACACCAGGTTCCGGTAGATAATACCACTGACTATGTTTTACGACTAAAGAAAATTTCGTACTTTCTTTGAGAGGATAATCAGACTTCCAGTACCCAGACTGTTCGTGTCGAGAATACTTGCCTCATGGCTTTCTCGTCCCATCTCGTGGTCCAAAGAGAACCACTGGGTTTCTATGCTTTCTTGTCCTTTCCCCCGATTCATGCCTTTAGGTTCGAAACCTTTGGCATTGGCTACAAGAGCTTGCGATTTCCGACTCAACTCGTCTAAAAGGTCAATCATCTCAAAAACGTGTTTAAGCGTTTCCTCGAAGCGACTGGCCTTTATGAGTATCCTCATCGCTTCTTGTCTAGCCGCCTATGTCAATAGGCTCGGGAGGACAAAGCTTACTGAGTACTAACCAGTACTCTTCAACAGTCTGGACAATGTCTAGATCTCTATTCCAATCATTACATTTAGGGACCAATGAGTTTAAAATCCTTAAGTATCACATAAAGTGGGTTCAAAGCCATATCCTAATCTATGAGCACATATAACAACAAACAATCGATTTAATCTCCGATATTATCTCCCTCAAATAATATCATTAAACCACTAATCACCTCTAAAATCCCATCAGATATGGCAAGCCACGTTCGTGTGGACGTTTACCTATCCAAATGATTTAGCAATTAGATTTGCTTCGGTCGTACATCAATTATAGCGTTACTTCGTTGGGAAGAATACTATAAAGCGTACCTAAGTGTAAACCATTACTCAGTATCTAAGAAGATTGTTTGGGACACGTATATTCACCGCAAGCCACGTTCGTGTGGACGTTTACGTTAACATACGCTCCTTCACTCCCTTCTATAACTGTCTACATCAATTAATCCAAGATCCCATTCAGCATAGCAAGCCACGTTCGTGTGGACGTTTACTACACCAAAAGATCTTTATAATTGACATCCAATTACTTGAATCATTTAATCTTGTAAATCAAGACGCGGAGAATCATAAGTGAAACTCGAAGTTTCTAACCAGTGATTTACCATGCGAACGACCCTATCTCTCATAGAATGAGGGAGCCGAGCAGACAATCGATCCACCTTCAAAAGATGGTACGACTGCCTCTAATTTGTGTCCTCGACATGACCAAAAGTGGCTTTGGCTCCATTCCACTCCCCGGGGTGAGAATGAGTCGACTTGAAATCAGTTTTGGAAAGAAAAATTAGGCATTGTTTGATAAACTTAATCAATGTTTCTTGTAAGAGGAATTACAAGAATTCTCCTCCAATGGCTTATCTATACGAACTTCAAAAGTCCATAAAAGTCACCAAGAGAACAGCAATGGAGACCATGGATATGTTTCCATACCCTCTCCCACTTAGCTTTTTACAATAAAGGGATATGCTATCTAATGCATAATTAAATACACATAAGCATGCATACATGAAATAAAGCACATAGAATATTATCACATAATCA
The DNA here is from genome assembly GCA_954870475.1 of Euphrasia confusa. Lineage (NCBI taxonomy): Eukaryota > Viridiplantae > Streptophyta > Magnoliopsida > Lamiales > Orobanchaceae > Euphrasia > Euphrasia confusa. The sequence continues at coordinate 8,268,504 of OX940949.1, forward strand.
AAATAATACTAGAATATTATTTTCCGACTATTATGGCTTTATCGCATCTCCGTACGCATCTTCTAGTCTTTAGTCTTCGTTCTTGAATGCTCCATGTGACGGGAATATTAATTCCAATATTTAAATCTATTTATTTTCAATTAATCCAAAAGTTACTTAATTCGAAAATTAAGTCAATCGAATATATCAAAAATAAAATTAAATATTATTAATATTTTTATTTATTTATTTTCCTATCTAATTCTATTAAATCTCTAGAATAATCTATCCAAGACCCACTTGGAATATTCTAGAAGACTTCTATAATAGAATAAGGAAATAAAATAAATTAGGACTCCTAATCCTTTCAAATTAATTCCTTTCCTAATCTATTAAAAAATTCCATAAAAGAATAATTAAATAGGAAAAATTAATTAAGGATTCTTCTACTTTCCAAAATTAATTAATTTCCATGTCCATGAAAATTCCCATAAAATAGGAATAATCAAATAGGAAATAAATTAATTTAATAATTAATTATTTTCCTTTCTAATTCCATTAAATCTCTAGAATCCTATTTCAAGTAGAACTTAGAATATTCTAGAAGACTTCCATAATAGAATAAGGAAATAAATTAATTCCAATTAATTCTTTTCCTAATCCATGAGAGTTTCCATAAAGAAAAATACTCAATAAGGAAAACCGAATTAATTCTAAATTTATTCCTTCCTTATCCATGAAAATTCCCATAAAATAGGAATAATCAATAAGGAAATAAATTTATTCTAAATTTATTCTTTCCTATTCCATGAGAGTTCCTAAGAATAGGAATACTCAAAATAGGAAAACCGAATAATTTAGGAAAGCAAATCTCGGTAGGAGTAGCACGAGATCACGAGGACCCCGCGCCACCACCACCATCGACCGGCCACCGGAGAGGGCAACCGCCGCCACCATTCAGCCGGCCGGCCACCACCAAGCCGGCGGCAGCCCCAGCCGAGGGGTGCGATTGCCGCCCCTCTCCCTTGCCATCGATCTCATGGGGATCGATCTCCATGATCGATCCTTGAGCCCTTCGTCTTCTTCGTCACACGTCTTCTCCGGCGGTCGTTTCGGCATCGAACCAACGTAAATAAATTACAAGAATTTAAATTACAATTATCCGGTATCGATTCTATACATGAAATCGACCCTATACAATTTCCGGAAAAAGTAGAACGTAATAATAAATCCTAAATTCGGTCAACCCCCGAATTTTTACTATTACAAGCATTCACCACACATAAAACGAATCTCGACATGTCCGAGAGTTTAATCAAAACATATTATGACAATAATTAACGAATAAATTATATCTAGCCATAATAGTCGGAAACCCTGCAAGGTAGAACAATTTTATCGAAAATACCGCGAACGTAAACCACGCTCTGATACCAATTGTTGGAATTCGATATCCCGGGCTATTAAAATTTGCGGAAACCATAGCCCGATCAAAAACCATTCGCCGGAGATCACATGAACGCCGATGAACGCGCCGGAGCACGAGCCGAACGCACGACACGGCCGAAGCCGCGCGCACGCCCAGCCCGAGCCCCCGTCCGCAGGGCTCATGCGATCGAAGGATCGATCGCGTCGTGCGATCGATCGACTGGGGCTGCAGCGGCAGCCCCGCGGTGAGTCCGGCGACTCACCGCCGTCGGGGAGGGGGGCAGCTCGCCCAGCGAGCCGCGGCGGCACCCGCCGCCACCCCGCGATCGAACCTAGGGTTCGATCGCACCCCGGCGTCCAGCCGGGGTTCTCCTCGATCGCGCACCTCCGGCGTCCAGCCGGGGTGTTCTTGGTTCGATCCCCACGGGGTCCTCGAGCCGCGGCGGTCCGGTGGCTTCGCCACCACCGCCCGGTTCGACCTCGTTCCGGGGTTCGTCCTTGGATCTTGGTTCTACGGTATTTTCAATAAATAATCGAATAAAATCATCAAGGGTGTTTAACGATTTTACCTTCGATTCGTTGTTCGGAGAAACGAGATCAATCGATGACCTTGAGATCTTCCCACGTATTCCTTGCACTAGCCCGGACGTCGTGTGGGCGACGATCTACCGAACTCCATGGATCTCCTTCACGAACTCTCTAGACTAATCAAGTATGATTATCTTGTCTTGTCTAATTGTGAAGACCATGTAGTGCTTTTATAGGCTACGTAGGGGATCTTAAGGAGGTGGAATATTGGGCTTCCAATAATAGTGATTAAATTGAGCCCAAGCCCAAATCTATTAATCCTTACTATTATTAATTAATTCTATTTTCCACTATATAAAATTAATTGCACTCCCAATATTAAACCATATTATATCAAATAATATTTCTCCGGTAGTATTATTTATTCCGTGTATTTAAGATATAAATATCCATGAATAAAATTAATTTATTGCTAATTAATTTATTCATCTCTTATTTCCGAGACTAGTACCATTCAACCTTAATTATTATGCGGATTAAATCCACCTGCAGGGTTTACATAATAATTCCTTATGAACTCATCTCGGGGATATTATCAACCCTTCCGGGATACACTTTCCCGTCAAGTATTCACGGCATGTCATATATAAAATATAGTGACCCAACTTAACCGGTAATCAACCCAATAATTAAATCGGTTAATTCCTTTGGTAAATCAAAGTCACTTATATTAAATATACACACCCGCAATAATATCGGAGATTAAGAATAAAATACACTGAGACTCGAATCGATTATCGCCGGCAATCCTAATCGATGAATCTCAAGCAGATCCGCTCAATACACCAAGTGTACAAGTGTGATAAAATAATTAAGATAAATTATTTTCTCTCTCACACAACGACTATACCGATGGATTGGTCCGTGTCCATCTAGGTCGTGAGCAACTGTTCGATTAAATACGAGTAACCGATAGTATGATCTTCTGTGTGGGCCCGACACACCATACTAACTACAACGTATAGAATCCAGGACTATAATTTGCATTATAAATAATTAAATGCAAATAATTGTTCATTTAATTAAATAGATTAATGGCAATGGATCGTGAGTTTCCTTTACTTAAATCTAGACATTAAGTACACAACTCCAACAAAGTGTGTGAGGGGGCAGGTGCGCCAAACTTTTTGAGTCACATTCTGGTCGTGTGTAGCCCCTACCAATCTTATTACTTTTGCACACTTTGCCCAGGCAAAGTGTGTGAGGGGGGAAAGGGAAAGGGCAAACCCCTGTTTCTAATCGAGTCACCATGATTATGTGATCACTTTGGGCAAACATACATACAGTAACTCAAACTTCATAGTTAAGGTGCATGAAATAGGGATGATGGAACTGTTCTAGAAAAACTTTAAGAATTGAGCCAACATTGATATATGATTTCTTTCTTTGAGAGTCTACTGTGATATTTAACAATGCTTGTCTTTGCCTGTTTGCTGAAATGAGTAGTTTGACTGAGTAGGGTTGTTAAATGATTAGGGCATTTTCTTGTTTCATTTTGCTTGAATAAATAACACTGCTCCTTGCTAGCCCTTTGAGCCTGATTGAATATTCTTTGTGAACCCATCTGGTATTATGCCCACATTACATAGGCAGCTAGAGAGAAGAGAGGGAGTTAGGGCATAATGTTCAAAAGAAAAAAAAAGAAAAAAAAAAGAGAGAAAGAAAAGAGAAAAAAAAAACAAAAAAAATAGAATAAAAAGTTGTTGTGCCAAGGCCCGTAAGAAAGGGGCAAAGTGGAAGAGAAAGGCTAACATCAAAAAGCCCTTTGCCCAAATAGAGCCTACTCCCAAAAATCTACCCATATGAGCCCAACACTACAACCTAATAAAAGCCCCTTTTGATAACCCCCCTGCTTAGTTAAAACAAACTTAGATTAGCAATAAGGCAAATTTAGGCAAAGTGGAATCACAGCAGAAAATGAGTGTCATTGAACACATACACTAAAAAGAGAGAAACATTGTGAGGGAGTGAACCCAAAAACCTAGAACAGACTCTTGACTTATTTTTTATCTTTACTTGAATTTTGTGTTATCTGTATGTACTATGCCCTTACTGATCATGCTAAAGTCCTTTGTTTTATTTCTCCCTATTTCTTTCATTTCTGCTTTTACTTTGGTCTTGAGTCAGGCAAATCAGAGCCTACGCTTGGGGACAAGCGTATCCAAGTGTGTGCGGTTCTGATGAACCATTTTATTTGCTCATTTAGAGCGTTTTTACACCCTTTATTGAGTCAGTTTGAGTCGGTAACGTGTCTAGGAGGGCACAATTAGGTGTTTGGGCAGAGTGTGTATGGATGCAGGTAACAGGTGGCGCACTGGGCAAAAGAGGCAAGGAAATCCCCTTCTTTGGGCAAATCAGATTCTGGAGTGGTAGTGACATGCAACAGTTTGGCCACATCGGGCAAATGGGTAAAGTCACGAAGCAGAAGACCCAGAATTCTTACCAAGTACCGTGCCTGGTCCGATCACCTGTGGAGGAGAAGATACCTGAAGACGACGATTTGGGCAGAGAACGGCTGAAGACAGAAGATTCCCTGTGGGAAAGGTGTCAGCGCACCAGAATCCCTGGATTTGGGGGATCTGACTTATCCCCAACTCATTGACCGCTGACCCCTATTCCTTAGGGAGGAGAAACAGTCGCGGATTTGAAATTCAAAATTGAAGTCTTTAAAAGAATGGGGCGCGGTGGGCAGCAAGAGAGAACATAATACGCATCGAGAAATCGAGAGAGCCGCCGGTCCCGTAGCTCGTCGCCGGAGAGAGATCGGAGCTGTTCGTCCGAGTTTCTTTCTTTGTTTTGAGTAGATCCAGCCTTCGGGTTGAGAAACAATTTACTTTAATGTTTTGTTTTTAAGTTTTTCAATTCCGTTTCCGATTTCCTTTAAAAACGTTTACGATTTGAAGGCATGAATAATATAGATTGCTTTTCCTTATTTATTTTTTCTTTTATTTTCAGCATGAGTAGCTAAGTTAATCGTGCATCTGGGCAGGGGCGGATCGATGGTGATTTAGGGTTTTAGTTAAGCCGCGAGGTCGAAGGGGCTAGAGTAGCCGGTTGGGGGGTTTGTTCCTGAAGCAAAGTTGGTTGAGGATTATTTCTGAGGAGTTTGGGCAAACTAGGACGACCACTAGTAAACCATTACAATCTGGGATACTGGTGATTGGGCAAACCGCATAGATGTACCTTGTAGTATTGTTGCGGGCATAGCACTAGAACTTGCTGGAGATTGCGGTCGTATGACTTGGAGTTCCGAGCATGCTATTGGCCGAGCGGGTCTGTCTAGGGGGTAATGCGGGTTTGGGCAAACTAGATCCATGTTTGGTCGCATAAGTTATCAAATTGTCCAGATCTAGGGGTTTAGGCATAACGTTAGTTTGCTTTCTCTTTAAACTGTAAGGATAGATAAGGGGTGGGGCAATTGTTGGGCGTGACGCAATAGGTACACTGTTGTTTTTTTAAAGCACCCTATAACTGCTGACAAACCGCTGGTAGAAATCCTTAGTGCCTATGACCGGTAGTTTGCCCTAATGATCCTGAGTGAAGTCATCTGCCCGGATGCCTTGTTTATCATTTGATTTAAGTTTTCTTTTTAGTATTCCGTTAGATCTGATTGTTTGCTTTGATTACTTTTTAGATTTGTCTTGTTTGCATGTTAGTTTGGTTAGCCGTAGTTAGATCAAAGTGTTTGAAACGATTGCAAAACCGCTGCGCCCACAACACCCAAACTCAAAATCTTTTTGTGACAACCCCTTGGGCAAAGCCGAGATCACCTACTGTAATTGCCTCCTTGTGGGACCGACCCCACGTACTTACCATTATCTACGTTTTGTAGTTATAAGAGTACGGGCTAAATATAAATTTCATTTTGACAGCGCGTTTGCTCAAACGACAAGTATTCGCGCTCGTCAGTCACGGAGATTTTTATTTGGACATCTTTTCACTTTGTTTTTTATTGTATTTTTAGTTGCCCAATTTTTTCTTACGCAAATAAAAAATAAAATAGAAAGTGAAAAATATTAAAATAATGACTTCATGACATGAGTTTCATCATGTATCATACAACATTTCATCCATTGAGTCGAGTATTTTGTATTGAAATCATCTCCATCGATAAACATATAAAAATACTCATTTTTATTTGGGCATCTTTTCAATTTATTTATTTTTATTTTAATTTAAATAAAATACTTATTTTTATTTGGGGATCTTTTCAATTTATTTATTTTTATTTTAATTTAAATTTTTTTACTTGGGCAAACCAAATATAAAAGGTAAAGTAGAAATTGAAAAATATTAAAAATAAAGATTTGAACAAAGATGACAGTTCATCATGTTTTAAAAAACATTTAATTCATTGAGTTGTATGCGTAGTTTGTACTGAAATCATCCTCATCAAAAACACATAAAAATAGTTTGTACTGAAATTATCCACATCAAAAACACATAAAAATACGGATTTTTATTTGCGTATCTTTTCATTTTATTTTTTTATTGTATTTTTACTTGCGCAATCTTTACTTACACAAATAAAAAATAAAGTAGAAACTGAAAGTGAAAGTACTTTGGGAAAGTACTCGTGTTAGCTTATCGGATTTTTAGGGTTTACTTGTGCAATTTTTACTTATTGATTAGAATCGATAGCAAGTACGTACTCGTGTTAGCTTATCGGATTTTTAGGGTTTACTTGTGCAATTTTTACTTATTGATTAGAATCGATAGCAAGTAAGAATGTACGATGTTAGCTTATAGGTTCAATTGTTTTGAAATATTTACCATTATCTAGGTTGGATTGTTTTTAAATATTTACCATTACCGACAAAAAATTACATAATACTATTATAGCAATTAATCACTCACCTATACTACTACATTAGGATATAACCAAATCCGGTTGAAATATTTCAGAGTTATTAATAATCTCTCTATACATAACCTAGATATTTTGCCCTGAAACAAATACAATAACATTTCTCCTCATTTCTGTTGCCCGATAACTACCAAAATCCCCATCCTCCATTGACAAACTCTTTTTCTCTACCTATTTCATCAATAATCGTGGTCTATCTATTCAATGTAGGTGAATAGTTGTATTTCCATTGATTTTATCTTATTAACATAGATTTTGTAATTTCCTATTTTAATCTTTTATCAAATATTAAATTTTTTTTTGAATTTTTGTTGACATATTGTGTAAGTGACATTTTTTAAAACTATTGTCAGGAAAATATTTTAATTTTTTTAGAATTATACACTCTAAGATTTGGTTTTTATTTCCGCAATTTTTTCACATTTATTTTTTCATTTTATTAGCTAGTATACACCATTTTCCATCCTTCACTGTTTTTTTATTTTATTTTTTGATTTTCACTTTTGTTTATTTTATTTTATTTGTTATGTGTTTTTTTCAATTCTTATTTTATTGTTTATTTTATTTGTTGGTTTTTACTTTTGTTTTTTTTTTAATTTTATTTGTTAAGTATTTTTTTCAATTTTTATTTTATTGTTTATTTTATTTGCGTTATTTTTTCCTTATTTATTATTATTATTATTATTATTATTATTATTATTATTATTATTATTATTATTATTATTATTATTATTATTTTAAAGGTCAATCAAATAGAAAGTAACTATTGAATAGCTCTATTTATAACTTAAATATTTATTATTATTATTTTTTTTAAAGGTTAATCACAAGTAAGTATTGAATCGCTCTATTTATAACTTAAATATTTTGCTCTATCTTGTATTAAAATCATCTATATCCATAAACACATAATAAAGGGATGCAGATTAATTTCAGATATTTAGAGCAATTTGAAGCAACACCTTTCATGCTAGAAAAAATGGGTAAGGCCATTTGAAGCAACAACCTTTCATGAGTTTTATCATGTATTATACAACATTCTTTCCATAGTTATAGGCATAATTTTGAGTGAAATTATCTAAATCAATAAACACATAAAAATACATAGATTTTTATTTGAGCATCTTTACAATTTGTTTTTATATTGTATTTTTACTTATAATTTTTTCTTACGCAAATAAAAAATAAAGTAGAAAATGAAAAATATTAAAATAATAAATTTGAACAAAGATGAAATTAGTTAATCATTTATCATACAACATTCAATCCATTGAGTTGTACACGTAGTTTGTATTGAAATCATTTCTATCATAAACATATAAAAATAAAGATTTTTATTTGGGCATCATTCACTTTATTTTGTTTATTGTAATTTTATGGGATAATTGTACTTTAGTATATGAACTTAGAGCACTTTTGTACTTTAGTGACTAAATTTTGTTTTTTTACATTTTAGTAACTGAACTATTAAAATTTTGCACTTACCTATTAATTTGACCAGAATCCGATCACACGTGAAACCCACGTGATTTTTATAATATTTTATTAATATTGCTTAAATTTTAGAATGTGCAATTACGGTGTTACCCTCATCTTCTTTACTTTTAGTGTTACTCCGATACTAACCAAAAACCCTACTTTTTATTTAAATTAAACAAAATTTAATTAATTGATTTTTTTTCTCTTGTCCAGTTCCGATAGATCTAAAAAAACTCCATCAGACACAAAATCTCCATATAAATTAACATAATCTCCTTAGAAATTAATAGAAAAAAATACAAAAGAATGCCTGAGGTAAATCTATGTAAGAACACAATTTTTATTAAATGAATGTCTCGCTGTCTCGAGTTGAGATCTCGGCGGGCAGGAAATGGATCTGACAAGGTCAATGGTCGGTGGCCAGAGGTGTGACGAGAGAGAGACGATTGACGGGAAATTGACATTCGGCTTCAGAGCTTCCCCCTCACGGGATCGTTGGCGACGACTCTGGTGAAGAAAGGGTCGGATCGAGTCACCCACCAGCTAAATATGGAAGTAGAGATGCCCCTGTATTTAATTTGCGTCAATTGCTTACACTCCAGGTAATATTTTTGTGTGTGTATATATGTACATACCGTATCTGTAAATTTAAATGAAAGAATTACTAAAGTTTTGTGAATTTTCAGGCCAAGCACATAAATGGGGATGTTGGTGGAACTGCTCCAGTGGAATCTGTCAAATTTAATTTTTTATTCAATGAATCCCTATGATATATGGAGTATTTAATTATTTGTAATTTTATTCAATGAATCCCTATGATATATGGAGTATTTAATTATTTGTAATTTTATTCGATGTTAAAGCTGAATTAGATGTGGAGATTGTGCGTGTTTTATGATTTTTGTAACGGTGAAGATGAACCCAGCTCTGATTTTTATTTTCTCTTAGTTTTAATCTATTAGAGATAAAAAAAATATATGTTTTAATGATTTTATGGGTTATTGATGATCGAAAGATCATGACTTTTTAAGATTAGTGGACGAAAACTAAAAGAAAGAAGAAGATGAGGGTAATACCGTAATTGAACATTCTAAAATTCAAGCAATATGAATAAAATATTAAAAAAATCACATGGGTTTCACGTGTGATCGGATTCCGGTCAAATTAATAGGTAAGTGCAAAAATTTAATAGTTCGATTACTGAAATGTAAAAAATCAAAGTTGAGTCACGAAAATACAAAAGTGGTCTAAGTTCAGCTACTAAAGTACAATTATCCATAATTTTATTTAAAATTACGGAAATTTTTATTTGCGCATATTTTCACTTTTTTATTGTATTTTTACTTGCCCTATAGTTTGAAATTCCTAATATCAACTTACAGTTTTTCTAAAATCAGAATAAATTATTTACATGTAGATTATTCTTGAAGTTTGTTTACTATTGAAACTTAAAAAACTTCTTGAAGTTTGTTTACTATTGAAACTTACAAAACTGAAAACGAGAAACAGATGATTAATGAACCCTACGGATCAGAAGAAAAGGAAGGAACTCAAGAACAAGATAATGTCAGCAAAGACTCGTCTTCAGCTGATTAGTACTCTCCTGATGTGAGAAGAAAGAGGTACAGAAAACAAGAAGGTGGAACTCGAGCTTCACAAAAATCATCAAAAGCCAATGCAAATAGAGGTGGTGATGATAATGACACAGAGAAGTACTTCATGGTTCACCATCGAGTGGGCCCATTAGTTGTACGGACTTTCTTGGATGAGGTAGAGGTGCCTTGCGCAATAGCCTTCGAAATGGTGGAATCATTTGAGCCCATGGGAGGCTTTCCAGAAAGGATCCATTGGCGAAGCTTGAAAATTATCTTCAACCGTGCAAATGAAAATGATGATGTAGTGATTATTCTATGTTAATCTTGGAAATTGATGGTATGTTTTTTATTTTAATTTTTATTAGTGGGGGACTACTAAGGAATTAGTTTGGTTAGAATAAGACCATCTTGAACTTTTCAGTTCCATTGATTAACATTTAAGGGGTTATTATTAAAAACCACCCCTAAGAGTTTAGCTTAATTATCTTAAAAAAATCTTGTTATTTTTTGAAATTACAAATAAATGCTGAAGGGGGCTACTTGGGGGCTACTTTTTTAAGATTAATACAAATAAACCTTAAGGCATTATATTTATGTGTGTGCCGCCGCAAGTGTAGTTTTTTGTGATTAACCCTAAATTTAATTGATTAATGCTGAATAATTCATGTATTTCTAGTTTTTTAGTTAGATGAACTTATGGCATTTACATATTCCTGTTTTTCTTTTGTCAGTTGAAACTTAATTTCATGATTGTCTCATTGCACTAGGACAAGATACCAGCATGAAGGGTCTTACCTTTACCCTAACTTTACAGCATCGTTGGAAACTTATACCAGGTGTTCACTCATTCTTATTCTTAATTTTTTATTTAGCTTTTGTTTTAGCGTAGTCTGAATATGTCTTAAAAAATAACAGTATGTTGTCATGCATATACATCTGTTGGGAGCTAGTGAGATTGAGATGGTAATAGTAAAAGATTTCAATCCTATTACATACTCAGTCATGCATATACATATGTTCGAGCTAGTGAGATTGAGATGATAATAGTAAAAGATTCCAATCCTATTACATACTCATCTGATGCTGGGAGCTAACTTGTCATCTTTAACCCTAGCCACCATGAGTTGCAGTTGTTGTATAGAATCAGACTTTAAAGAAAATTCAGGATCAGTAGAATGAGCTAAATCTGGTAAGCTTCACAAGGATAATAGGATAATGAGCTAAATTAATCATGTATCATATACAACCTTCCATCCATTAAGTCGTGCACAAATTTTTATTTGCGCATCTTTTCACTTTGTTTTTTATTGTATTTTTAGTTGCGCAATTTTTTCTTAAGCAAATAAAAAAATAAAATAGAAATTGAAAAATATTAAAATAATACATTTAAACAAAGATAACATGACTTTTATCATTTATTATACAACATTTCATTCATTGACCAGTTTGTATTGAAATTATCTCCGTGGATAAACATATAAAAATACTCATATTTTTTATTTATTTTATTTCCGTTATTTTTTTCAAATTTTATTTTATTGTTTATTTTATTTGCGCTTTTTTTTTTAATTTTTATTTTATTGTTTATTTTATTTGAGCTATTTTTCAGTATATTTTTTTTATTATTATTTATATGAACTTATGGCATTTACATATTCCTCTTTTTCTTTGTCAGTTGAAACTTAGTTTCATGATTGTCTAATTGCACAAAGACAAGATACCCAGCTTGAAGCGATCTTACCTTTAAAGCAACTGTTCGAAACTTATGTCAGGTGTTCACCCATTTTAATTTTTTATTTTTTATTTAGCTTTTCTTTTAGCCTATTCAGAATGTCTTAAAAAAACGTATAGCAGTATTTTGCAATGCAGACCTCTGTTGGAGCTAGTGAGATTGAGATGGTAATAGTAAAAGATTCCAATCCTATTACATACTTCTCGGATGCTGGGAGCGAACCTGTCATCTTTAACCCTAGCTACCATGAGTTGCCGTTGTTGTTCGAGAATCAGACTTTGGAGGAAATTAACCCTAGCCACCATGAGTTGCAGTTGTTGGACGAGAATAAGACTTTGGAGGAAATTCAGGGTTAGTAGAATGAGCTAAATCTGGTAAGCTTCACAAGAATAATGAGTTAAATTCATCATGTATCATATACAACATTCTATCCATTAAGTTAGATTTTTATTTGCGGATCTTTTCACTTTGTTTTTTATTGTATTTTTAGTTGCGCAATTTCTTCTTATGCAAATCAAAAATAAAATAGAAAGTGAAAAATATTAAAATAATGACTTTGAACAAAGATGACATGAGTTTCATCATGTATTTTTAGGTTCAATTGTTTTTAAATATTTTCCATTATCTAGGTTCGATTGTTTTTAAATATTTACCATTACCGACAAAAAATTACATAATACTACTTTTTATAGCAATTAATCACTCACCCGAGTTATTAATAATCTCTCTATATATAACCTAGATATTTTCCCCTAAAACAAATACAATAACATTTCTCCTCATTTCTGTTGCCCGATAACTACCAAAATCCCCATCCTCCATTGACAAACTCTTTTTCTCTACCTATTTCATCAATAATCCTGGTCTATCTATTCACTGTAGGTGAATAGTTGTATTTCCATTGATTTTATCTTGTTAACATAGATTTTGTAATTTCCTATTTTAATCTTTTATCAAATATAAATATTTTTTTTTTGAATTTTTGTTGACATATTGTGTAAGTGACATTTTTTTAACACTATTGTCAAGAATTTTTTTTAATTTTTTTAGAAATATACACTCTAAGATTTGGTTTTTATTTTCGCAATTTTTTCACATTTATTTTTTCATTTTATTAGCTAGTATACACCATTTTCCATCTTTCACTGTTTTATTTTATTTTATTTATTGATTTTCACTTTTGTTTATTTTATTTTATTTGTTATGTATTTTTTCAATTCTTATTTTATATTGTTTATTTTATCTGTTGGTTTTTACTTTTGTTTTTTTTTAATTTTATTTGTTAAGTATTTTTTTCAATTTTTATTTTATTGTTTATTTTATTTGCGTTATTTTTTCCTTATTTATTATTATTATTATTATTATTATTATTATTATTATTATTATTATTATTTTAAAGGTCAATCAAATAGAAAGTAACTATTGAATAGCTCTATTTATAACCTAAATATTTATTATTATTATTTTTTTAAAGGTTAATCACAAGTAATTATTTAATCGCTCTATTTATAATTTAAATATTTTGCTCTATTGAGTCATATGCGTAGCTTGTATTAAAATCATCTATATCCATAAACACATAATAAAGGGATGCAGATTAATTTCAAATATTTAGAGCAATTTGAAGCAACACCTTTCATGCTAGAGAAAATGGGTAAGGCCATTTGAAGCAACAACCTTTCATGAGTTTTATCATGTATTATACAACATTCTTTCAATTGAGTTATAGGCATAATTTTGAGTGAAACCATCTAAATCAATAAACACATAAAAATACATAGATTTTTATTTGAGCATCTTTACAATTAGTTTTTATATTGTATTTTTACTTGTAATTTTTTCTTACACAAATAAAAAATAAAGTAGAAAATGAAAAATATTAAAATAATAAATTTGAACAAAGATGAAATTAGTTTAATCATTTATCATACAACATTCAATCCATTGAGTTGTACACGTATTTTGTATTGAAATCATTTCTATCATAAACATATAAAAATAAAGATTTTTATTTGGGCATCATTTACTTTATTTTGTTTATTGTAATTTTATTTAAAAATAAGGAAATTTTTATTTGCGCATATTTTCACTTTTTATTGTATTTTTACTTGCCCTATAGTTTGTATTGAAATCATCTCCATTGATAAACATATAAAAATATGTATTTTTATTTGAACATCTTTGTAATTTATTTTTTTATGTAATTTTATTTAAAAAATATGGAGATTTTTTAATATTTTTCAATTTTTACTTTATTTTTTATTTTATTTGCGCTATTTTTTCACTTTTTATATTATTATTTGCCTATATTTTTTGAGTTTTTTATTTTATTAGTGGCATTTTCACTTTATTTTTATTTAAATTTTGGCTATTTTTGAACTTTATTTTTTAATCATTTTATTTGCCCTTATTTGCACGTATTTTTGAAGCCTTTATATGTTGTTTTTCACTTTTTTTTTCTTTTATTTGCGCATCATATTTAATTAAAATAGTTTTAAAAAAGAATTGTTTGAATGTAAAATATTATTATTGAAAATCCTAAAATCAACTTACCGTTTTCCTAAAATCAGAATAAATTATTTACATGTAGATTATTCTTGAAGTTTGTTTACTATTGAAACTTACAAAACTTCTTGAAGTTTGTTTACTATTGAAACTTACAAAACTGAAAATGAGAAACAGATGATTAATGAACCCTACGGATCAGAAGAAGAGGAAGGAACTCAAGAACAAGATAATGTCAGCAAAGACTCGTCTACAACTGATTAGTACTCTCCTGATGTGAGAAGAAAGAGGTACAGAAAACAAGAAGGTGGAACTCGAGCTTCACAAAAATCATCAAGAGCCAATGCAAATAGAGGTGGTGATGATAATGACACAAAGAAGTACTTCATGGTTCACCATCGAGTGGGCCCATTAGTTGTACGGACTTTCTTGGATGAGGTAGAGGTGCCTTGCGCAGTAGCCTTCGAAATGGTGGAATCATTTGAGCCCATGGGAGGCTTTCCAGAAAGGATCCATTGGCGAAGCTTGAAAATTATCTTCAACCGTTCAAATGAAAATGATGAGGTAGTGATTATTCTATGTTAATCTTGGAAATTGATGGGATGTTTTTTATTTTAATTTTTATTAGTGGGGGACTACTAAGGAATTAGTTTGGTTAGGATAAGACCATCTTGAACTTTTCAGTTCCATTGATTAACATTTAAGGGGTTATTAAAAACCACCCCTAAGAGTTTAGCTTAATTATCTTTAAAAAAATCTTGTTATTTTTTGAAATTACAAATAAATGCTGAAAGGGGCTACTTGGGGGCTACTTTTTTAAGATTAATACAAATAAACCTTAAGGCATTATATTTATGTGTGTGCCGCCGCAAGTGTAGTTTTTTGTGATTAACCCTAAATTTAATTGATTAATGCTGAATAATTTATGTATTTCTAGTTTTTTAGTTAGATGAACTTATGGCGTTTACATATTCTTGTTTTTCTTTTGTCAGTTGAAACTTAGTTTCATGATTGTCTCATTGCACTAGGACAAGATACCAGCATGAAGGGTCTTACCTTTACCCTAACTTTACAGCATCGGTTGGAAACTTATACCAGGTGTTCACTCATTCTCATTCTTAATTTTTTATTTAGCTTTTGTTTTAGCGTAGTCTGAATATGTCTTAAAAAATAACAGTATGTTGTCATGCATATACATCTGTTCGGAGCTAGTGAGATTGAAATGGTAATAGTAAAAGATTCCAATCCTATTACATACTCTGTCATGCATATACATCTGTTCGGAGCTAGTGAGATTGAGATGGTAATAGTAAAAGATTCCAATCCTATTACGTACATACTCATATGATGCTGGGAGCGAACTTGTCATCTTTAACCCTAGCCACCATGAGTTGAAGTTGTTGTATAGAATCAGACTTTAAAGAAAATTCAGGATCAATAGAATGAGCTAAATCTGGTAAGCTTCACAAGGATAATAGGATAATGAGCTAAATTCATCATGTATCATATACAACCTTCCATCCATTAAGTCGTGCACAGATTCTTATTTGCGCATCTTTTCACTTTGTTTTTTATTGTATTTTTAATTGCGCAATTTTTTCTTAAGCAAATAAAAAAATAAAATAGAAATTGAAAAATATTAAAATAATACATTTAAACAAAGATAACATGAGTTTTATCATTTATTATACAACATTTCGTTCATTGACTAGTTTGTATTGAAATTATCTCTGTGGATAAACATATAAAAATACTCATATTTTTTTGTTTATTTTATTTCCGCTATTTTTTTCAATATTTATTTTATTGTTTATTTTATTTGCGCTTTTTTTTTAATTTTTATTTTATTGTTTATTTTATTTGCGCAATATATTTTTTTTTTTATTATTTATATGAACTTATGGCATTTACATATTCCTCTTTTTCTTTGTCAGTTGAAACTTAGTTTCATGATTGTCTCATTGCACAAGGATAAGATACCCAGCTTGAAGCGATCTTATCTTTAAAGCAACTGTTCGAAACTTATGTCAGGTGTTCACCCATTCTAATTTTTAATTTTTTTTTAGCTTTTCTTTTAGTCTATTCAGAATATGTCTTAAAAAAACGTATAGCAGTATGTTGCCATGCAGACCTCTGTTGGAGCTAGTGAGATTGATATAGTAATAGTAAAAGATTCCAATCCTATTACATACTTCTCGGATGCTGGGAGCGAACCTGTCATCTTTAACCCTAGCTACCATGAGTTGCGTTGTTGTTCGAGAATCAGACTTTGGAGGAAATTAACCCTAGCCACCATGAGTTGCAGTTGTTGGACGAGAATTAGACTTTGGAGGAAATTCAGAGTTATTAGAATGAGCTAAATCTAGTAAGATTCACAAGAATAATGAGTTAAATTTATCATGTATCATATACAACATTCTATCCATTAAGTTAGATTTTTATTTGCGCATCTTTTCACTTTGTTTTTTTATTGTATTTTTAGTTGCGCAATTTCTTCCTAAGCAAATCAAAAATAAAATAGAAAGTGAAAAATATTAAAATAATGACTTCGAACAAAGATGACATGAGTTTCATCATGTATAATACAACATTTTATCCATTGAGTCGGGTATTTTGTATTAAATCATTTCAATCGATAAACATATAAAAATACTCATTTTTATTTGGGTATCTTTTCAATTTTATTTATTTTTATTTTAATTAAAATAAAATACTTATTTTTATTTGGGGATCTTTTCAATTTATTTATTTTTATTTTAATTTAAATTTTTTTACTTGCGCACACCAAATATAAAAGGTAAAGTAGAAATTAAAAAATATTAAAATAAAGATTTGAACAAAGATGACAGTTCATCATGTTTTAAAAAACATTTAATCCATTGAGTTGTATGCGTAGTTTGTACTGAAATCATCCTCATCAAAAACACATAAAAATAGTTTGTACTGAAATCATCCTCATCAAAAACACATAAAAATAAGGATTTTTATTTGCGTATCTTTTCATTTTATTTTTTTATTGTATTTTTACTTGCGCAATCTTTACTTACACAAATAAAAAATAAAGTAGAAACTGAAAGTGAAAGTATTTTGGGAAAGTACTCGTGTTAGCTTATTGGATTTTTAGGGTTTACTTGTGCAATTTTTACTTATTGATTAGAATCGATAGCAAGTGAGAAAGTACGCTGTTAGCTTATAGGTTCAATTGTTTTTAAATATTTTCTATTATCTAGGTTGATTGTTTTTAAATATTTACCATTACCGACAAAAAATTACATAATACTACTTTTTATAGCAATTAATCACTCACCCGAGTTATTAATAATCTCTCTATATATAACCTAGATATTTTGCCCTAAAACAAATACAATAACATTTCTTCTCATTTCTGTTGCCCGATAACTACCAAAATCCCCATCCTCCATTGGTCTATCTATTCAATGTAGGTGAATAGTTGTATTTCCATTGATTTTATCTTTTTAACATAGATTTTGTAATTTCCTATTTTAATCTTTTATCAAATATTAAATTTTTTTTTTGAATTTTTGTTGACATATTGTGTAAGTGACATTTTTTTAACACTATTTTGAAGAAAATATTTTAATTTTTTTAGAATTATACACTCTAAGATTTGGTTTTTATTTCCGCAATTTTTTCACATTTATTTTTTCATTTTATTAGCTAGTATACACCATTTTCCATCCTTCAATGTTTTTTTTTTATTTTATTTGTTGATTTTCACTTTTGTTTATTTTATTTTTATTTTATTTGTTGATTTTCACTTTTGTTTATTTTATTTTATTTGTTATGTATTTTTTCAATTCTTATTTTATTGTTTATTTTATTTTTTGGTTTTTACTTTTGTTTTTTTTTAATTTTATTTGTTAAGTATTTTTTTCAATTTTTATTTTATTGTTTATTTTATTTGCGTTATTTTTTCCTTATTTATTATTATTATTATTATTATTATTATTATTATTATTATTATTATTTTAAAGGTCAATCAAATAGAAAGTAACTATTGAATAGCTCTATTTATAACCTAAATATTTATTATTATTATTATTATTTTAAAGGTTAATCACAAGTAATTATTGAATCGCTCTATTTATAACTTAAATATTTTGCTCTATTGAGTCATATGCGTAGCTTGTATTAAAATCATCTATATCCATAAACACATAATAAAGGGATGCAGATTAATTTCAAATATTTAGAGCAATTTGAAGCAACACCTTTCATGCTAGAGAAAATGGGTAAGACCATTTGAAGCAACAACCTTTCATGAGTTTTATCATGTATTATACAACATTCTTTCCATAGTTATAGGCATAATTTTGAGTGAAATTATCTAAATCAATAAACACATAAAAATACATAGATTTTTATTTGAGCATCTTTACAATTTGTTTTTATATTGTATTTTTACTTATAATTTTTTATTTAAAAATAAAAAATAAAGTAGAAAATGAAAAATATTAAAATAATAAATTTGACCAAAGATGAAATTAGTTTAATCATTTATCATACAACATTCAATCCATTGAGTTGTACACGTAGTTTGTATTGAAATCATTTCTATCATAAACATATAAAAATAAAGATTTTTATTTGGGCATCATTCACTTTATTTTGTTTATTGTAATTTTATTTAAAAATAAGAAAATTTTTATTTGCGCATATTTTCACTTTTTATTGTATTTTTACTTGCCCTATAGTTTGTATTGAAATCATCTCCATTGATAAACATATAAAAATATGTATTTTTATTTGAACATCTTTGTAATTTATTTTTTTATGTAATTTTATT
The DNA here is from genome assembly GCA_954870475.1 of Euphrasia confusa. Lineage (NCBI taxonomy): Eukaryota > Viridiplantae > Streptophyta > Magnoliopsida > Lamiales > Orobanchaceae > Euphrasia > Euphrasia confusa. The sequence goes on from OX940949.1 coordinate 8,287,484, forward strand.
TAAAAAAATATGGAGATTTTTTAATATTTTTCAATTTTTACTTTATTTTTTATTTTATTTGCGCTATTTTTTCACTTTTTATATTATTATTTGCCTATATTTTTTGAGTTTTTTATTTTATTAGTGGCATTTTCACTTTATTTTTATTTAAATTTTGGCTATTTTTGAACTTTATTTTTTAATCATTTTATTTGCCCTTATTTGCACGTATTTTTGAAGCCTTTATATGTTGTTTTTCACTTTTTTTTTCTTTTATTTGCGCATCATATTTAATTAAAATAGTTTTAAAAAAGAATTGTTTGAATGTAAAATATTATTATTGAAAATCCTAAAATCAACTTACCGTTTTCCTAAAATCAGAATAAATTATTTACATGTAGATTATTCTTGAAGTTTGTTTACTATTGAAACTTACAAAACTTCTTGAAGTTTGTTTACTATTGAAACTTACAAAACTGAAAACGAGAAACAGATGATTAATGAACCCTACGGATCAGAAGAAGAGGAAGGAACTCAAGAACAAGATAATGTCAGCAAAGACTCGTCTTCAGCTGATTAGTACTCTCATGATGTGAGAAGAAAGAGGTACAGAAAACAAGAAGGTGGAACTCGAGCTTCACAAAAATCATCAAGAGCCAATGCAAATAGAGGTGGTGATGATAATGACACAAAGAAGTACTTCATGGTTCACCATCGAGTGGGCCCATTAGTTGTACGGACTTTCTTGGATGAGGTAGAGGTGCCTTGCGCAGTAGCCTTCGAAATGGTGGAATCATTTGAGCCCATTGGAGGCTTTCCAGAAAGGATCCATTGGCGAAGCTTGAAAATTATCTTCAACCGTTCAAATGAAAATGATGAGGTAGTGATTATTCTATGTTAATCTTGGAAATTGATGGTATGTTTTTTATTTTAATTTTTATTAGTGGGGGACTACTAAGGAATTAGTTTGGTTAGGATAAGACCATCTTGAACTTTTCAGTTCCATTGATTAACATTTAAGGGGTTATTATTAAAAATCACCCCTAAGAGTTTAGCTTAATTATCTTTAAAAAAATCTTGTTATTTTTTGAAATTACAAATAAATGCTGAAAGGGGCTACTTGGGGGCTACTTTTTTAAGATTAATACAAATAAACCTTAAGGCATTATATTTATGTGTGTGCCGCCGCAAGTGTAGTTTTTTGTGATTAACCCTAAATTTAATTGATTAATGCTGAATAATTCATGTATTTCTAGTTTTTTAGTTAGATGAACTTATGGCGTTTACATATTATTGTTTTTCTTTTGTCAGTTGAAACTTAGTTTCATGATTGTCTCATTGCACTAGGACAAGATACCCAGCATGAAGGGTCTTACCTTTACCCTAACTTTACAGCATCGGTTGGAAACTTATACCCGGTGTTCACTCATTATCATTCTTAATTATTTATTTAGCTTTTGTTTTAGCGTAGTCTGAATATGTCTTAAAAAATAACAGTATGTTGTCATGCATATACATCTGTTCGGAGCTAGTGAGATTGAGATGGTAATAGTAAAAGATTCCAATCCTATTACATACTCTGTTATGCATATACATCTGTTCGGAGCTAGTGAGATTGAGATGGTAATAGTAAAAGATTCCAATCCTATTACATACTCATATGATGCTGGGAGCGAACTTGTCATCTTTAACCCTAGCCACCATGAGTTGAAGTTGTTGTATAGAATCAGACTTTAAAGAAAATTCAGGATCAATAGAATGAGCTAAATCTGGTAAGCTTCACAAGGATAATAGGATAACGAGCTAAATTCATCGTGTATCATATACAACCTTCCATCCATTAAGTCGTGCACAGATTTTTATTTGCGCATCTTTTCACTTTGTTTTTTATTGTATTTTTAATTGCGCAATTTTTTCTTAAGCAAATAAAAAAATAAAATCGAAATTGAAAAATATTAAAATAATACATTTAAACAAAGATAACATGAGTTTTATCATTTATTATACAACATTTCGTTCATTGACTAGTTTGTATTGAAATTATCTCCGTGGATAAACATATAAAAATACTCATATTTTTTTGTTTATTTTATTTCCGCTATTTTTTTCAATGTTTATTTTATTGTTTATTTTATTTGCGCAATATATTTTTTTTATTATTATTTATATGAACTTATGGCATTTACATATTCCTCTTTTTCTTTGTCAGTTGAAACTTAGTTTCATGATTGTCTCATTGCACAAGGATAAGATACCCAGCTTGAAGCGATCTTATCTTTAAAGCAACTGTTCGAAACTTACGTCAGGTGTTCACCCATTCTAATTTTTAATTTTTTATTTAGCTTTTCTTTTAGTCTATTCAGAATATGTCTTAAAAAAACGTATAGCAGTATGTTGCCATGCAGACCTCTGTTGGAGCTAGTGAGATTGATATAGTAATAGTAAAAGATTCCAATCCTATTACATACTTCTCGGATGTTGGGAGCGAACTGTCATCTTTAACCCTAGCTACCATGAGTTGCGTTGTTGTTCGAGAATCAGACTTTGGAGGAAATTAACCCTAGCCACCATGAGTTGCAGTTGTTGGACGAGAATTAGACTTTGGAGGAAATTCAAGGTTAGTAGAATGAGCTAAATCTAGTAAGATTCACAAGAATAATGAGTTAAATTTATCATGTATCATATACAACATTCTATCATTAAGTTAGATTTTTATTTGCGCATCTTTTCACTTTGTTTTTTATTGTATTTTTAGTTGCGCAATTTCTTCCTACGCAAATCAAAAATAAAATAGAAAGTGAAAAATATTAAAATAATGACTTCAAACAAAGATGACATGAGTTTCATCATGTATAATACAACATTTTATCCATTGAGTCGGGTATTTTGTATTAAATCATTTCAATCGATAAACATATAAAAATACTCATTTTTATTTTGGTATCTTTTCAATTTATTTATTTTTATTTTAATTAAAATAAAATACTTATTTTTATTTGGGGATCTTTTCAATTTATTTATTTTTATTTTAATTTAAATTTTTTTACTTGCGCACACCAAATATAAAAGGTAAAGTAGAAATTGAAAAATATTAAAATAAAGATTTGAACAAAGATGACAGTTCATCATGTTTTAAAAAACATTTAATCCATTGAGTTGTATGCGTAGTTTGTACTGAAATCATCCTCATCAAAAACACATAAAAATAGTTTGTACTGAAATCATCCTCATCAAAAACACATAAAAATACGGATTTTTATTTGCGTATCTTTTCATTTTATTTTTTTATTGTATTTTTACTTGCGCAATCTTTACTTACACAAATAAAAAATAAAGTAGAAACTGAAAGTGAAAGTATTTTGGGAAAGTACTCGTGTTAGCTTATCGGATTTTTAGGGTTTACTTGTGCAATTTTTACTTATTGATTAGAATCGATAGCAAGTGAGAAAGTACGCTGTTAGCTTATAGGTTCAATTGTTTTTAAATATTTTCTATTATCTAGGTTGATTGTTTTTAAATATTTACCATTACCGACAAAAAATTACATAATACTACTTTTTATAGCAATTAATCACTCACCCGAGTTATTAATAATCTCTCTATATATAACCTAGATATTTTGCCCTAAAACAAATACAATAACATTTATTCTCATTTCTGTTGCCCGATAACTACCAAAATCCCCATCCTCCATTGGTCTATCTATTCAATGTAGGTGAATAGTTGTATTTCCATTGATTTTATCTTTTTAACATAGATTTTGTAATTTCCTATTTTAATCTTTTATCAAATATTAAATTTTTTTTTTGAATTTTTGTTGACATATTGTGTAAGTGACATTTTTTTAACACTATTTTGAAGAAAATATTTTAATTTTTTTAGAATTATACACTCTAAGATTTGGTTTTTATTTCCGCAATTTTTTCACATTTATTTTTTCATTTTATTAGCTAGTATACACCATTTTCCATCCTTCAATGTTTTTTTTTTATTTTATTTGTTGATTTTCACTTTTGTTTATTTTATTTTTATTTTATTTGTTGATTTTCACTTTTGTTTATTTTATTTTATTTGTTATGTATTTTTTCAATTCTTATTTTATTGTTTATTTTATTTTTTGGTTTTTACTTTTGTTTTTTTTTAATTTTATTTGTTAAGTATTTTTTTCAATTTTTATTTTATTGTTTATTTTATTTGCGTTATTTTTTCCTTATTTATTATTATTATTATTATTATTATTATTATTATTATTATTATTATTATTATTTTAAAGGTCAATCAAATAGAAAGTAACTATTGAATAGCTCTATTTATAACCTAAATATTTATTATTATTATTATTATTTTAAAGGTTAATCACAAGTAATTATTGAATCGCTCTATTTATAACTTAAATATTTTGCTCTATTGAGTCATATGCGTAGCTTGTATTAAAATCATCTATATCCATAAACACATAATAAAGGGATGCAGATTAATTTCAAATATTTAGAGCAATTTGAAGCAACACCTTTCATGCTAGAGAAAATGGGTAAGACCATTTGAAGCAACAACCTTTCATGAGTTTTATCATGTATTATACAACATTCTTTCCATAGTTATAGGCATAATTTTGAGTGAAATTATCTAAATCAATAAACACATAAAAATATATAGATTTTTATTTGAGCATCTTTACAATTTGTTTTTATATTGTATTTTTACTTATAATTTTTTATTTAAAAATAAAAAATAAAGTAGAAAATGAAAAATATTAAAATAATAAATTTGACCAAAGATGAAATTAGTTTAATCATTTATCATACAACATTCAATCCATTGAGTTGTACACGTAGTTTGTATTGAAATCATTTCTATCATAAACATATAAAAATAAAAATTTTTATTTGGGCATCATTCACTTTATTTTGTTTATTGTAATTTTATTTAAAAATAAGAAAATTTTTATTTGCGCATATTTTCACTTTTTATTGTATTTTTACTTGCCCTATAGTTTGTATTGAAATCATCTCCATTGATAAACATATAAAAATATGTATTTTTATTTGAACATCTTTGTAATTTATTTTTTTATGTAATTTTATTTAAAAAAATATGGAGATTTTTTAATATTTTTCAATTTTTACTTTATTTTTTATTTTATTTGCGCTATTTTTTCACTTTTTATATTATTATTTGCCTATATTTTTTGAGTTTTTTATTTTATTAGTGGCATTTTCACTTTATTTTTATTTAAATTTTGGCTATTTTTGAACTTTATTTTTTAATCATTTTATTTGCCCTTATTTGCACGTATTTTTGAAGCCTTTATATGTTGTTTTTCACTTTTTTTTTCTTTTATTTGCGCATCATATTTAATTAAAATAGTTTTAAAAAAGAATTGTTTGAATGTAAAATATTATTATTGAAAATCCTAAAATCAACTTACCGTTTTCCTAAAATCAGAATAAATTATTTACATGTAGATTATTCTTGAAGTTTGTTTACTATTGAAACTTACAAAACTTCTTGAAGTTTGTTTACTATTGAAACTTACAAAACTGAAAACGAGAAACACATGATTAATGAACCCTACGGATCAGAAGAAGAGGAAGGAACTCAAGAACAAGATAATGTCAGCAAAGACTCGTCTTCAGCTGATTAGTACTCTCATGATGTGAGAAGAAAGAGGTACAGAAAACAAGAAGGTGGAACTCGAGCTTCACAAAAATCATCAAGAGCCAATGCAAATAGAGGTGGTGATGATAATGACACAAAGAAGTACTTCATGGTTCACCATCGAGTGGGCCCATTAGTTGTACGGACTTTCTTGGATGAGGTAGAGGTGCCTTGCGCAGTAGCCTTCGAAATGGTGGAATCATTTGAGCCCATGGGAGGCTTTCCAGAAAGGATCCATTGGCGAAGCTTGAAAATTATCTTCAACCGTTCAAATGAAAATGATGAGGTAGTGATTATTCTATGTTAATCTTGGAAATTGATGGTATGTTTTTTATTTTAATTTTTATTAGTGGGGGACTACTAAGGAATTAGTTTGGTTAGGATAAGACCATCTTGAACTTTTTAGTTCCATTGATTAACATTTAAGGGGTTATTATTAAAAATCACCCCTAAGAGTTTAGCTTAATTATCTTTAAAAAAATCTTGTTATTTTTTGAAATTACAAATAAATGCTGAAAGGGGCTACTTGGGGGCTACTTTTTTAAGATTAATACAAATAAACCTTAAGGCATTATATTTATGTGTGTGCCGCCGCAAGTGTAGTTTTTTGTGATTAACCCTAAATTTAATTGATTAATGCTGAATAATTCATGTATTTCTAGTTTTTTAGTTAGATGAACTTATGGCGTTTACATATTCTTGTTTTTCTTTTGTCAGTTGAAACTTAGTTTCATGATTGTCTCATTGCACTAGGACAAGATACCAGCATGAAGGGTCTTACCTTTACCCTAACTTTACAGCATCGGTTGGAAACTTATACCAGGTGTTCACTCATTCTCATTCTTAATTTTTTATTTAGCTTTTGTTTTAGCGTAGTCTGAATATGTCTTAAAAAATAACAGTATGTTGTCATGCATATACATCTGTTCGGAGCTAGTGAGATTGAAATGGTAATAGTAAAAGATTCCAATCCTATTACATACTCTGTCATGCATATACATTTGTTCGGAGCTAGTGAGATTGAGATGGTAATAGTAAAAGATTCCAATCCTATTACGTACATACTCATATGATGCTGGGAGCGAACTTGTCATCTTTAACCCTAGCCACCATGAGTTGAAGTTGTTGTATAGAATCAGACTTTAAAGAAAATTCAGGATCAATAGAATGAGCTAAATCTGGTAAGCTTCACAAGGATAATAGGATAATGAGCTAAATTCATCATGTATCATATACAACCTTCCATCCATTAAGTCGTGCACAGATTCTTATTTGCGCATCTTTTCACTTTGTTTTTTATTGTATTTTTAATTGCGCAATTTTTTCTTAAGCAAATAAAAAAATAAAATCGAAATTGAAAAATATTAAAATAATACATTTAAACAAAGATAACATGAGTTTTATCATTTATTATACAACATTTCGTTCATTGACTAGTTTGTATTGAAATTATCTCTGTGGATAAATATATAAAAATACTCATATTTTTTTGTTTATTTTATTTCCGCTATTTTTTTCAATGTTTATTTTATTGTTTATTTTATTTGCTCATTGACTAGTTTGTATTGAAATTATCTCTGTGGATAAACATATAAAAATACTCATATTTTTTTGTTTATTTTATTTCCGCTATTTTTTTCAATGTTTATTTTATTGTTTATTTTATTTGCGCTTTTTTTTTCAATTTTTATTTTATTGTTTTTTTTATTTGCGCAATATATTTTTTTTATTATTATTTATATGAACTTATGGCATTTACATATTCCTCTTTTTCTTTGTCAGTTGAAACTTAGTTTCATGATTGTCTCATTGCACAAGGATAAGATACCCAGCTTGAAGCGATCTTATCTTTAAAGCAACTGTTCGAAACTTATGTCAGGTGTTCACCCATTCTAATTTTTAATTTTTTTTTAGCTTTTCTTTTAGTCTATTCAGAATATGTCTTAAAAAAACGTATAGCAGTATGTTGCCATGCAGACCTCTGTTGGAGCTAGTGAGATTGATATAGTAATAGTAAAAGATTCCAATCCTATTACATACTTCTCGGATGCTGGGAGCGAACCTGTCATCTTTAACCCTAGCTACCATGAGTTGCGTTGTTGTTCGAGAATCAGACTTTGGAGGAAATTAACCCTAGCCACCATGAGTTGCAGTTGTTGGACGAGAATTAGACTTTGGAGGAAATTCAGGGTTATTAGAATGAGCTAAATCTAATAAGATTCACAAGAATAATGAGTTAAATTTATCATGTATCATATACAACATTCTATCCATTAAGTTAGATTTTTATTTGCGCATCTTTTCACTTTGTTTTTTATTGTATTTTTAGTTGCGCAATTTCTTCCTACGCAAATCAAAAATAAAATAGAAAGTGAAAAATATTAAAATAATGACTTCGAACAAAGATGACATGAGTTTCATCATGTATAATACAACATTTTATCCATTGAGTCGGGTATTTTGTATTAAATCATTTCAATCGATAAACATATAAAAATACTCATTTTTATTTGGGTATATTTTCAATTTTATTTATTTTTATTTTAATTAAAATAAAATACTTATTTTTATTTGGGGATCTTTTCAATTTATTTATTTTTATTTTAATTTAAATTTTTTTACTTGCGCACACCAAATATAAAAGGTAAAGTAGAAATTGAAAAATATTAAAATAAAGATTTGAACAAAGATGACAGTTCATCATGTTTTAAAAAACATTTAATCCATTGAGTTGTATGCGTAGTTTGTACTGAAATCATCCTCATCAAAAACACATAAAAATAGTTTGTACTGAAATCATCCTCATCAAAAACACATAAAAATACGGATTTTTATTTGCGTATCTTTTCATTTTATTTTTTTATTGTATTTTTACTTGCGCAATCTTTACTTACACAAATAAAAAATAAAGTAGAAACTGAAAGTGAAAGTATTTTGGGAAAGTACTCGTGTTAGCTTATCGGATTTTTAGGGTTTACTTGTGCAATTTTTACTTATTGATTAGAATCGATAGCAAGTGAGAAAGTACGCTGTTAGCTTATAAGTTCAATTGTTTTTAAATATTTTCCATTATCTAGGTTCGATTGTTTTTAAATATTTACCATTACCAACAAAAAATTACATAATACTACTTTTTATAGCAATTAATCACTCACCCGAGTTATTAATAATCTCTCTATATATAACCTAGATATTTTGCCCTAAAACAAATACAATAACATTTCTTCTCATTTCTGTTGCCCGATAACTACCAAAATCCCCATCCTTCATTGGCAAACTCTTTTTCTCTACCTATTTCATCAGTAATCGTGGTCTATCTATTCAATGTAGGTGAATAGTTGTATTTCCATTGATTTTATCTTGTTAACATAAATTTTGTAATTTCCTATTTTAATCTTTTATCAAATATTAATTTTTTTTTTGAATTTTTGTTGACATATTGTGTAAGTGACATTTTTTTAACACTATTGTGAAGAAAATATTTTAATTTTTTTAGAATTATACACTCTAAAATTTGGTTTTTATTTCCGCATTTTTTTCACATTTATTTTTTCATTTTATTAGCTAGTATACACCATTTTCCATCCTTCAATGTTTTTTTTTATTTTATTTGTTGATTTTCACTTTTGTTTATTTTATTTTTATTTTATTTGTTGATTTTTACTTTTGTTTATTTTATTTTATTTGTTATGTATTTTTTCAATTCTTATTTTATTGTTTATTTTATTTGTTGGTTTTTACTTTTGTTTTTTTTTAATTTTATTTGTTAAGTATTTTTTTCAATTTTTATTTTATTGTTTATTTTATTTGCGTTATTTTTTCCTTATTTATTATTATTATTATTATTATTATTATTATTATTATTATTATTATTATTATTATTATTATTATTTTAAAGGTCAATCAAATAGAAAGTAACTATTGAATAGCTCTATTTATAACCTAAATATTTATTATTATTATTATTTTTTAAAGGTTAATCACAAGTAATTATTGAATCGCTCTATTTATAACTTAAATATTTTGCTCTATTGAGTCATATGCCTAGCTTGTATTAAAATCATCTATATCCATAAACACATAATAAAGGGATGCAAATTAATTTCAAATATTTAGAGCAATTTGAAGCAACACCTTTCATGCTAGAGAAAATGGGTAAGGCCATTTGAAGCAACAACCTTTCATGAGTTTTATCATGTATTATACAACATTCTTTCCATAGTTATAGGCATAATTTTGAGTGAAATTATCTAAATCAATAAACACATAAAAATACATAGATATTTATTTGAGCATCTTTACAATTTGTTTTTATATTGTATTTTTACTTATAATTTTTTATTTAAAAATAAAAAATAAAGTAGAAAATGAAAAATATTAAAATAATAAATTTGAACAAAGATGAAATTAGTTTAATCATTTATCATACAACATTCAATCCATTGAGTTGTACACATAGTTTGTATTGAAATCATTTCTATCATAAACATATAAAAATAAAGATTTTTATTTGGGCATCATTCACTTTATTTTGTTTATTGTAATTTTATTTAAAAATAAGAAAATTTTTATTTGCGCATATTTTCACTTTTTATTGTATTTTTACTTGCCCTATAGTTTGTATTGAAATCATCTCCATTGATAAACATATAAAAATATGTATTTTTATTTGAACATCTTTGTAATTTATTTTTTTATGTAATTTTATTTAAAAAATATGGAGATTTTTTAATATTTTTCAATTTTTACTTTATTTTTTATTTTATTTGCGCTATTTTTTCACTTTTTATATTATTATTTGCCTATATTTTTTGAGTTTTTTTATTTTATTAGTGGCATTTTCACTTTATTTTTATTTAAATTTTGGCTATTTTTGAACTTTATTTTTTAATCATTTTATTTGCCCTTATTTGCACGTATTTTTGAAGCCTTTATATGTTATTTTTCACTTTTTTTTTCTTTTATTTGCGCATCATATTTAATTAAAATAGTTTTAAAAAAGAATTGTTTGAATGTAAAATATTATTATTGAAAATCCTAAAATCAACTTATTGTTTTCCTAAAATCAGAATAAATTATTTACATGTAGATTATTCTTGAAGTTTGTTTACTATTGAAACTTACAAAACTTCTTGAAGTTTGTTTACTATTGAAACTTACAAAACTGAAAACGAGAAACACATGATTAATGAACCCTACGGATCAAAAGAAGAGGAAGGAACTCAAGAACAAGATAATGTCAGCAAAGACTCGTCTTCAGCTGATTAGTACTCTCCTGATGTGAGAAGAAAGAGGTACAGAAAACAAGAAGGTGGAACTCGAGCTTCACAAAAATCATCAAGAGCCAATGCAAATAGAGGTGGTGATGATAATGACACAAAGAAGTACTTCATGGTTCACCATCGAGTGGGCCCATTAGTTGTACGGACTTTCTTGGATGAGGTAGAGGTGCCTTGCGCAGTAGCCTTCGAAATGGTGGAATCATTTGAGCCCATGGGAGGCTTTCCAGAAAGGATCCATTGGCGAAGCTTGAAAATTATCTTCAACCGTTCAAATGAAAATGATGAGGTAGTGATTATTCTATGTTAATCTTGGAAATTGATGGTATGTTTTTTATTTTAATTTTTATTAGTGGGGGACTACAGGAATTAGTTTGGTTAGGATAAGACCATCTTGAACTTTTCAGTTCCATTGATTAACATTTAAGGGGTTATTATTAAAAATCACCCCTAAGAGTTTAGCTTAATTATCTTAAAATTTTTTTTGTTATTTTTTGAAATTACAAATAAATGCTGAAAGGGGCTACTTGGGGGCTACTTTTTTAAGATTAATACAAATAAACCTTAAGGCATTATATTTATGTGTGTGCCGCCGCAAGTGTAGTTTTTTGTGATTAACCCTAAATTTAATTGATTAATGCTGAATAATTCATGTATTTCTAGTTTTTTAGTTAGATGAACTTATGGCGTTTACATATTCTTGTTTTTCTTTTGTCAGTTGAAACTTAGTTTCATGATTGTCTCATTGCACTAGGACAAGATACCCAGCATGAAGGGTCTTACCTTTACCCTAACTTTACAGCATCGGTTGGAAACTTATACCAGGTGTTCACTCATTCTCATTCTTAATTTTTTTATTTAGTTTTTGTTTTAGCGTAGTCTGAATATGTCTTAAAAAATAACAGTATGTTGTCATGCATATACATCGGAGCTAGTGAGATTGAGATGGTAATAGTAAAAGATTCCAATCCTATTACATACTCTGTCATGCATATACATCTGTTCGGAGCTAGTGAAATTGAGATGATAATAGTAAAAGATTTCAATCCTATTACATACTCATATGATGCTGGGAGCGAACTTGTCATCTTTAACCCTAGCCACCCTGAGTTGAAGTTGTTGTATAGAATCAGACTTTAAAGAAAATTCAGGATCAATAGAATGAGCTAAATCTGGTAAGCTTCACAAGGATAATAGGATAATGAGCTAAATTCAGCACAGATTTTTATTTGCGCATCTTTTCACTTTGTTTTTTATTGTATTTTTAATTGCCCAATTTTTTCTTAAGCAAATAAAAAAATAAAATAGAAATTGAAAAATATTAAAATAATACATTTAAACAAAGATAACATGAGTTTTATCATTTATTATACAACATTTCGTTCATTGAATAGTTTGTATTGAAATTATCTTCGTGGATAAACATATAAAAATACTCATATTTTTTTGTTTATTTTATTTCCGCTATTTTTTTCAATGTTTATTTTATTGTTTATTTTATTTGTGCTTTTTTTTTAATTTTTATTTTATTGTTTATTTTATTTGCGCAATATATTTTTTTTATTATTATTTATATGAACTTATGGCATTTACATATTCCTCTTTTTCTTTGTCAGTTGAAACTTAGTTTCATGATTGTCTCATTGCACAAGGATAAGATACCCAGCTTGAAGCGATCTTATCTTTAAAGCAACTGTTCGAAACTTATGTCAGGTGTTCACCCATTCTAATTTTTAATTTTTTATTTAGCTTTTCTTTTAGTCTATTCAGAATATGTCTTAAAAAACCGTATAGCAGTATGTTGCCGTGCAGACCTCTGTTGGAGCTAGTGAGATTGATATAGTAATAGTAAAAGATTCCAATCCTATAACATACTTCTCGGATGCTGGGAGCGAACCTGTCATCTTTAACCCTAGCTACCATGAGTTGCCGTTGTTGTTCGAGAATCAGACTTTGGAGGAAATTAACCCTAGCCACCATGAGTTGCAGTTGTTGGACGAGAATTAGACTTTGGAGGAAATTCAGGGTTAGTAGAATGAGCTAAATCTAGTAAGATTCACAAGAATAATGAGTTAAATTTATCATGTGTAACATCCCATTTTTCAAAACATTGACTAAAGAGGATTTTTCATTCTTTCCAAATAAACTTTAAGACTTTTAAAAATAACTTATCACCAAAACACGATATTTCTCAAAACAAATGAATTCATAGTCAACAATAACAAGATCCACCCAAAATAGTGTTCATCCTCAATAGTCACGTTTAGACAAAATACCAAAGAGTTGTATTTCTCAAAAGCGAAAAGCGAGTAAATAAAATAAGGGTGGAATAATGTTTTGAAAATTGACGAATACACATGACAAGACGTTGTAGTGCGTCAAAAATCAAATAAAAATAACCGAACTAATTGCCTAAGCAACTCGCCCGAGTCGATCTCTCGAGGAACACTACTATCGGCCGTAAAAGAGTTTATTTGTTTGCAACGGAGAAGTAGAAAAGAAATAGCATAATACTCAAGTTTGTTTTGGTTTTGTATTAAAGCTAAAAATTAACTAATGAAATAAGAATACGAGAAAGCGAGTAAGAAAGCAAGAGAGAAGGCGTTTTATAAAGTAATTTGGAAAAAGTCTAGGACGTCGGGGATCGCGATTCTCTTCTTTAAGTTTTAATTCGAATTTCATAAAAGGAAATTTATGCGTCCGTTTCCGGTTGGCATCGATTCAATACGAGACTCAAACTCTAACCCTAATTAAAGAATCGCTCACCCCTAACCCTAGGAAAATTAATTAGCTACTCATGATCTTTATTGAAAGACTATTGAATGTTTGAAAATTAAAATTCATGAAACGAATTAAGAAAAGTGAAAGCAACTATTAACCCACTAAGAACGAGAATTGAAGAACAAGAAATTTAAAGCGAAGAAACTTACTAAATTAATTGTCAAAAGCAAACAAAGGCATCCGTCGGTGGCTAATCCAACTTTTGCCGAGATCCGATTACAAGAGCAATCGATGAAAAACCTAGGTGAAAGCGAGTCCCCATGTATTCTCTCTAATCCCCGAAAATAAGTGAAAAGTGTGTGTACCGAAACCTAGGTTCAAAAACCTATTCATAAGTCGTCAAAAACGAAGTCAACACGCGGTCAAGGCTGTAAACAGGAGCAACCGGTCGCTTGGGGCCCAGGCGGTCGCCTGGAGATGGTCGCGAGCGACCTCTCGGGAGGGAGGCGATCGCCTGCACGGATTTTTCAGTTTCTGTAATTCAGACGCAGGCGATCGCCTGGTCTCCAGGCGGTCTCCTGGTGGTGGTCGCGAGCGAGCGCTTGGATTGCTGGGCCATGTAGAGGACTTCAAGGGCTATCCGTAGAGGTATAGATCATCTCCATAGGTGGTCTGAGTTGGGAGACCCAAGCTCTCCAAGTTCGCTGCGCATACACTCCGGGGCAGCTGCGTACTGGGCTGGAAACTCAAGGATTTCGACTATATGACGTGGATATATGATAATAAAATGGCAGGGCCTCGTACAACTCTTCGAGATCTTTCCGACAAGGTATGGACCATGCATGTATGTGGTCGGAGCTGAGAGAACCAAGCTCTCCAAATTTGCAGCACATACATCCCGGGGCAGCTGCATACTGGGCTGGAAACCCGTGAATCCCGGCTCTATGACGGGGAACCATGAGAACAAACTGGCAGGAACATGTAGAGGATTTCAAGATCTTTCCGAAAATGTATGGATCGTGTTTTTAAGTGGTCGGAGTTGGGAGAACCAAAGTGGCCAAGTTTGCAGCGCACTCACGATAGGTGGTTGGTCAAATCACTTTACCGTTTTTCAACTCGTTTTTGCTCGTTTTTGCATCGAACATGCTCATACACCTGCACACTCCATAAAACATCAAACCTACCATAATCCATGAGAATTATGCACAAGAATGACACAAAATGGCACGAGACGACAGAAAACATCAAAGGAAAAGTAGCACAAAAACATGTAAATCAACTCCCCCACACTTAGCTCTTTGCTTGTCCTCAAGCAAACAATCACGGTACACAATACGAACCAAACATCGACTAAGCTCAAGACAAACAATCAACCATAAGGGAATTCAAGTCATTCACATTCGACAAATCAGAACCAACTAATGAGTGTCCCTCAAGTATTCAAATCCCCACAGTTCAAACCATGACTCCACTCCACCAATATCAACAACGAGCACAAGTAAACAAAGCCAAAGAAATCTCTAGCCAAGTTAATCAAGTGAGGCAATATTCACTAGGTGTAAACAGTCGAGGGTCACTCGAGTATCCTAGCGTGGTTTCCCATACTCATCGTTCTCGTATAAGCAGTGTGGCTGCTCTACTAATATTAATACATTTACTACTATTTTTTTATTTTTTTTTTGCTTTTTTGCTTTTATTTTTTGTTTTGTATTTATTTTTTTATTTTTCTCTCGGCAACGGGATTTTTCGAACCATTTATTTTTTTCTTACTAGCTCGGCTGCCGGCCCTTTTTTTTCACATACGCAACTAAAATTTTCGAATGTCTTCTATTTTTGCGTCCGGTTGCGAATAATACCTATATATAGCTAAGCCACACTACTAATAAGAGAGACGATCAAAGTAGAATCCTCGTGTATAACTCGGCCAAACAATCAATGAACTCGATCCACTTAATACTCGTGCCTAACCGATGTCATGAAAAACACAGCTCTTCCTATGTAGCAAATCCTAAGTGTAGGACCCACAATTAATCAACTCGTCATTATCATCCTGATGAAGCCTGATTCGTCCGTTTTTGTGCCGTTTATTTTTATGTTTTCCGATTATTCTAGTGTTAGTCGTAGTGTCCTTTGTGTATATTTTCATTTTGTTGGGTGTTTTATTGTCCGGACAGGGTTAGGCGAGACGAGGAGTGGAAACGAGCTTAAACGGCCAAGAAACGAGCAATGGGCGAAGAAGATTTTCCGATGAATTCCAGCATCGCGCAGCTGCGGGAAAATAGTCATTACGGCTTCGTCTACCGTCGGATCGGCCTCAAATTCTCACGGGATGACAAGGACCTCATGATCTACATTTTGACCGAAGGGATCGACGAGATTAAGTACGAGGCAAGAGATATCGAGCCAAGACGGAAGAGGTAAAAACCAGTCAAAGACTGGCGCGTTTGCGCCATCCTGGCGCATTTGCGTCAAGCAGCTGAGAGTGTGGCGCATTTGCGTCAAGCGGCTGGGAGCGTGGCGCATTTGCGCCACAGAATGTTGACTTGGTTTGACCTGCTTTTGACCACCCACTTGAAGACTTTTTTGGGGGGCATTTTAGTCTTTTCTAGTAGGATTTTTGCCAAGACTTTGTGCATGTTGCACTATAAGACAACTTTGTTAGTTGGAGAATTTGGACACACTCTCATTCTCACTTGTTTTGAATCCTTGTCTTGATATTGTTCTTGAGAAAAATATTTTGTTCTTGATTTTTAATCCCAAATATTTAGATTTCTTTTAATCGATTTATTGCCTCACAAAACATCATTCACGAACATCGATCACCTCACCGAGCCCGTCGTTTCTATCGGAGCCATTTCTTCGGGTGACACGTTGAAGTTCGGCTCGATTCCGGAAGCACGGTTCGTTCTCGTTTCGCCTCCCCAACATCTTTGTGAGCTTATTTCGATCATGAGTATTCTATATATTACATGCTTGTTTGTTTGTGTTATCATGAGTAGCTAGGTCTCTTGTTAGGGTGTTAGAACCCTTAGCTTAGAGAATAGAGTCGAAGATGTTTTAAAGGTTTTCAAATAACGAGGGGTCGTTCGACTCGAGACGTGGGGCCTCGTGTTGAATATCCTCCTCGAGGAACATCACTAGTGGGCCACACACTCGATTCGAGCGGCGTTTAGGTACGACTCAAGGTCGTCTCGTGTTGAGGGCCTCTTCGAGGCGCATCACTAGTGGACGACGCGGTCGTACCTAAACGACCTCGTTTTTATCAAAATCTCGGTTTTTAAAGATTCGACTCGGTTCTCAAAAGCGAAGGACTCTAACCCCTAACCCTTTCTCATTTGATATCACATCTCGTTTACTTGTCTACTTGTTTTAATTCTCGCATTTAGTTAATTAATTATCTCAAATCACAAACCCCCCCCAAAATGGTTACTACTTGACAACGTGTTATTTACTTGCTTTTACGACAAACAATCGAATCGTATTACACCGCCGATAGTATTATTCCTCGTGAGACGACATTTGGGTTATTAAATACAACGACACTTTCGTATCAAACAATTTTTGGCGCCGTTGCCGGGGAATAATTTAGGCGTAGTGTTTTAAGTTTTGATTGTTTGTCTTTTTAAGTGCTTTTTCTTTTATTTGCTTTACTCTTGATTCCACTCGGTACGTGTAATCCTTTGTTGCGTGTTGTGTATGCAAGGTAGAAGAAGTTTGGGAGGAGCATTGGTGCCTTATATTGACAACGTCCACCGAACTAAGCTTCTAAGGTCTTCTACTTGGCCACCTATCGCACAACCGGAGCTAGCTCCCTTACAATTGACCTACAACGACCGAGTGAACGAGACGGAGCAAATGGATGACCGACAACCTCATATGCCTTACATTCCACCTCTTCAAGGCCACCTAGCGCCACCTACTACTCCAAACTCGAGGATTGGAATTGGAAACGGGAACCAACGAGATCAAGAGGACCACCGGGAGATTCGCCAAGAACGAGAGCCTAGTGTTCATGATCTTAGTGACGGGTCCCACCGAAGCCGACGGTCTCAACACGGCAATATTAGTGATGCTTCCCTAGGGAGCCGGAGAGTCCACTATGGTGATGACCGTGAGGTACACCGTCGATACCAAGGAGAGTCCGATGACGATTCCCACTTTGACGAAGCAAGGTATTACTCGGATAACTACCGACACCGGGACAACTACCGGAATAGAGAGCCATACCGGAATAGGGAGAGAGAGGAGAGACACCCTCGTGGCAACTACCAACGAGAAGAGAGGGGTAACTATGGCAACCACCGAGAGTACAACTATCATGCGGAGGATCGCCGTGAACCTCCTAGGCCAAGGATAGCCGACTTCTCTAAGCCGAGGGTGAATGCCGACACATCTTGCATCGTTCTAAGCCCCGAGGCCCGTAACTACGAACTTAAGCCACATCTTCTCAACCAACTTCCTACCTTCCACGGGTTGCCAAGGGAGGACGTCATGGACTTCATCCGAGAGTTTTACTCAACAATGAAGGATTTCCCGCTCAATGGGATCTCGGAAGAGCAACTATGGATGAAATTTTTCCCTCATTGTCTCAAGGAAAAGGCCAAGACATGGTTTAATGCGCAAACCGGGAACTCGTTGCGTACGTGGGAAGCGGTCTTCGACAAGTTCATGGGACGTTACTACCCTCAACAAAAGACTCATGATTTGAGGGAAAAGTTGCTCGGCTTCCGACAAGAACGGGATGAGCCCTTTCACGAGACATTGGAGAGATTCAAGGGACTCGAACGAGCTTGCCCTCACCATAACTTCTCACCCGAGCTAATCAACCAATTCCTCTACAATGGAGTCGAATCGTCCTACAAGAGGATCTTGGATCAAACCGCGGGAGGCAACTTTTGCAAGCTCCATGCCGATGAGACGAACGAGATCCTCGAGCAAATGGCCGAGACCTCACTACAAGACACATTTAGTTCCCGAGCGAGACCCAATAACCAATCCCTTGAGGTGAACATGGGGATGGCCAAACAAATCTCCGATTTGACGAAATGTGTGAACACTTTGATGGCAAGGGATGAGAGACGGGAGAAGAAGAAGGTGACGTTCGAACCATGTTGTGTTTGTGGGGAAGAAGACCACCTAGGAGACGCTTGCCCCCAAACCGGAACCCCACCTCTAAATTTGGAGCTCGATGTCATCTACGAGGAGGAAGTGAATGCCATCCAAGGTGGGCCCCCGAAGAACCCTTATGCGTCGACTTATAACACGGGGTGGAGGGATCATCCCAACTTTAGTTGGTCCAACAACAACCAACCGAGACCCCCCGGTCCATCTCAAGGGCCCCGACCTCCGTACAATGCAAACACTTCTCAACCTCCTCGACCATCCCTTGTCCAAGAATTTCATGCCTATGTCCAAGCTTCTACAAAGAGGATGAATGAGCAAGACCAAAAGATAGCCGCCCTTGAAGCCACCGTAAAGCATCTCGAGACCCAAAATGGGCAACACTCTACGAGCCTCGGTGAGATCCACCAACAACTTCAAAAGGGGAAGTTTCCTACCCAACCCTCACACGTGAAGGCTATTACTATGCTTAGGAGTGGCCGAGTGGTGAATAACAAAGTGGGAGAACCCACTTCGGAGGATGAACCGGAGGGTGTAGCGGTGGATGCGCCGGAAGGCGAGGAGAGTGACTTTGCCGAAAATCAAGCCGAGGAGCCCATGCCGGCTAAAGAACAAGTCCTACACAAGACGGCTAACCCGTACCGGCCACCACTTCCATACCCGGGCCGTCTCCGTAATGAGAAGCAAGACCGTCAATTCGAGGACATCTACAAGCTTCTTTCCAAGGTGAACATCAACCTTCCTTTACTCGATGTTATCCGGACTATTCCGGCCTATGTGAAGTTCTTCAAGGACTTGGCATCCAAGAAGAGGAGGTTCAATGAAGATGAGAAGGTAGTAGTGTCCGAGGTGGCGAGTGCTATCTTGCAACATCAACTTCCGGCCAAGCAAGGAGATCCCGGGAGCTTCAACATCAAAATTGCTCTCGGTAACGGGAGAGAGGTGTCGGGAATGTTGGATTTGGGAGCCGGAATCAACCTTATGCCGTTTTGTGTCTTCGAGCAACTCGATTTGGGTGACCTTAAGCCGACGAGGATGTGTCTTCAACTAGCCGACCGGTCCGTGAGGTATCCGAAGGGAGTAGTGGAGGATGTTCTTGTGAAGGTTGGAGGGCTTATTGTTCCGGTGGATTTCGTGATCCTTGATGTGGGGGAAGTGAAGGAGAATGGCCGAGACCATGCTATCTTGCTTGGGCGTCCGTTTATGGCCACAACAAATACATTGATCGATGTGAAGAGTGGCTCTCTACAAATGACGGTGCTCGGGGAGACCGTTAACTTCTCGGCTCGGGATGGTAAGGCTATCTCTACCTCTCAACTTATGGAAGAATGTTCTTATCTCGATCTTATGGATCAATTGACCGAGGAGTACTTTATTGAGGACCATGAACCCCTTTCTATACTTGGGACGAATGGTGGTGAAGTTTTGGATGGAGAGTATGAATTGGATGTTGGTGATGATCTTGTTATGGATGGAATTGTAGATGTAAGTGGGATTGATGAGAGCATGGTGGATGTGGATGAGGTGTGTGATGAGAATTTGGAGAAATTTGAGGTGAAGGGAGAAATGAAGCCACCCGGGCTTAAAGCCGAGCTTAAGGAGCTCCCTCACCATTTGAAGTACATCTTTCTTGGCGATGACGATTCTAAGCCCGTCATCATTAGCTCGACCCTAGCCCCTCACGAAGAAATCGCCTTGAAAGAGGTGTTAAAGAAGAATGTTCGGGCTTTTGGGTGGAGTTTATCGGACCTTCGAGGCATCAATCCGGCTCAATGCATGCACCGTATCAATCTCGAGGATGGTGCCGTGCCGAAGCGAGATGGCCAAAGGAGATTGAATCCGGTTTTGATGGCGGTGGTGAAGAAAGAGATTGGGAAGTTGTTGAAGGAGGGGTTGATTTACGCGATCTCGGATAGCCGGTGGGTAAGCCCGGTTCATGTGGTGCCAAAGAAGGGAGGCATCACGGTTATTGTCAATGATATGAATGAGTTTATTCCCACTCGGGTGACGGAGGGGTGGAGGATGTGCATCGATTATAGGAAGTTGAATGCGGCGACTAGGAAGGATCACTTTCCGTTGCCCTTTATCGATCAATTGCTTGATAGGCTTTCGGGGCACGCCTTCTTTTGCTTCCTCGACGGACTTTCCGGGTACTATCAAATCATCATTGCCCCGGAAGACCAAGAGAAGACGACGTTCACTACCCCATTCGGCACCTATGCGTGGAGGAGGATGCCATTCGGGCTATGTAATGCACCGGGAACCTTTCAACGGTGTATGATGGCCTTATTTGCGGATTTCATCGGAGACTTTCTCGAAATATTCATGGATGACTTCTCCTTGTTTGGGAATTCCTTTGATGATTGCCTCTCCAAACTCGATCGAGTGCTTAATCGGTGTATAGAGTCTAGCTTGACTTTAAATTGGGAGAAGAGTCACTTCATGGTGAAGAGTGGCGTAGTCCTTGGGCATGTTGTCTCCGAGAAGGGAATAGAGGTGGACCCGGCTAAGGTAGCCGTCATTGCCAAGTTACCACCTCCGGTGAACGTCAAGGGAATCCGAAGCTTCTTGGGACATGCCGGGTTTTATCGACGATTTATCAAGGATTTCTCTAAAGTCTCTCAACCGTTATGCCGACTTCTAAGCCAAGATGTTGAGTTCCGTTTTGATGAAGGATGTTTGGAGGCCTTTGAGATTTTGAAGGAGAAGCTTACTACGGCACCCGTCGTGGTTGCCCCGGATTGGACTCTTCCTTTTGAGATTATGTGCGACGCCTCCAATCTAGCCGTGGGAGCGGTTTTGAGCCAAAGAGTGAACAAGCTCTCTCGCGTAATCTACTATGCGAGCTTAACGTTAACGGGTGCCCAAGTGAACTATACAACCACGGAGAAGGAGCTTCTTGCGGTTATGTTTTCGTTGGAGAAGTTTCGGTCCTACATTATTGGATCAAAGGTCATCATATTTAGCGATCACGCGGCACTCCGGTATTTGCTCACCAAGCCACACTCCAAGCCTCGGTTGATTCGATGGATTCTCTTACTCCAAGAATTTGATCTTGAGATTCGTGACCGGAAGGGGAGTGAGAATGCGGTTGCCGACCATCTTTCTCGACTTGAGCTCGTGGGTGAGTTTTTGAAGGAGAATAGTTATGAGGCAATAACCGAGACCTTTCCTTTTGAGGATGTGATGATTGCCTCACCTCTACCGTGGTATGCGGATATCGTGAATTACCTTGCGGCCGGAGTGACGAGGAAGGGGATGTCGTCTCAAGAACGGAAAAGGTTCGTGATTCAATGCCAATACTACTTTTGGGCCGACCCTTATTTGTACAAGATTGGGAAGGATGACGTGATTCGCCGTTGCCTACCCGAACATGAGCAAAGAGACGTCTTGGTGTGTTGTCATTCGGACCCTAGTGGAGGCCATTTTGGTGGAAAGAAAACGGGATACAAGGTGCTTCAATCGGGATTATATTGGCCTACCTTGTTCAAGGATGCCCATGCATTTTGTGCCTCTTGCGATAGGTGTCAACGATTTGGGAATATTGGTTGGAGGCAAGAGATGCCTTTGCAAATCAATCTTGTTGTGGAGGTGTTTGATGTGTGGGGGATCGACTTCATGGGGCCGTTTCCGAGTTCTCGAGGCTATGAGTATATACTCCTTGCGGTGGACTACCTTTCCAAGTGGGTGGAAGCCATTCCTACCCGGAGATGTGATGCCAATACGGTGATCAATTTCATTCACGAGTATATCTTCTCCCGTTTTGGATTCCCGAAGGCGATTATAAGTGATGGTGGTACTCACTTTTGCAACAAGCTTTTTGAGAAGCTCATGAAGAAGAGTGGAGTGAGTCATAAGGTGGCTACGGCCTACCATCCCCAAACATCCGGGCAAGCGGAGACGAGTAACCGTCAAATCAAGGGGATTCTTGAGAAGACCGTCAAACCATCCCGGAAAGATTGGTCGGAGAGGTTGGTTGATGCTCTATGGGCCTATAGGACGGCTTATAAGACCGTTGTGGGAATGAGCCCGTTCCGGCTCGTGTACGGTAAAGCGTGCCACCTACCGGTCGAGATCGAGCACCGGGCGTATTGGGCTATCAAGGCGACTAACCTCGATGTCGAGAATGGAGGAGCAAATCGGTTATTGGAAATGTCGGTATTGGAGGAACTTCGAGAGGAGGCCTACGAGAACAACAAAATCACTAAGGAGAAGGTGAAACGAGCCCATGACAAGCACATTGTACCTAAAGAGTTGTTCGCCGGAATGCAAGTGCTACTCTTCAACTCACGGCTAAGGCTCTTCCCGGGAAAGCTCAAATCTCGTTGGAGTGGGCCATTTGAAGTATTGGAGGTGTTCCCGTACGGTGTCGTTAAGCTCTATGATCCTAAGACGAAGTCGGCGTTTCAAGTCAACGGGCACCGAGTCAAGCCTTATTTGGAGAGTGAGCCGTGCAAAGAGACGTTGGAGTCCTTTGCCTTGACCGACGTCGAGTATACGAAAGAAGGATAGGCTCGGGTCCTAGACCGAGCGCCTCGTGGGGGCAAGCCCACGGACGTCGGGCTTAAGACGTAAAATTAAGCGCCTCGTGGGGGCGAACCCACGAAACGTCGAGCTAACGACGTTAAACCAAGCGCTTTCGTGGGAGGCGACCCACGTGTTTTGTCTTACTAATGTCTTTTCTTTTTGTTCGTTTTTGGTGTGTAGGTGTGTTTCGTTCTTAAAGATTGGTTGTCTCATTATTTGGAGGAATTGGAGTGTTAGAATCGGTGTTATTGGGTTGTTCGGGACTATAACGAGGTTGGAGGAGTTGTTGCGATCGTTAAATTGCATTTCAGAAGAGAAAATCGAGATAAGAGCCTTTTACCCAGCGCATTTGCGTCACACCTAACGCATTCGCGTCAAACCCCCAGCTGCTTGACGCATTTTAGCCCCTTCCAGCGCATTTGCGTCACACCTAACGCATTCGCGTCAAACTCTCAGTAGTTTGACGCATTTTAGCACTCCTGAGCGCAATTGCGTTAGTAAATAAAAAAAAAAGTCAAAATTCAAATTTGGGGATAAGGTCTTTCAGTTTTCTCACCACACATTTTCACCAACCTATTCACCCTCCTTCTTCATTCCCCCCGTTTCCTTCTCTACATCGCCGACGCCACCACACCACCACCCAACCTCGCCGGCAAACCTCCCGTCCGACGACCGCCAACTACACCACCACCGTCGACCACCAGAACCACCACAGAACCGACGCCGCCGCGCCCCTGCTCCGCTCCACCGTCTCGCAGCCCTCTCCCGCCTCCGTCCAACGCCGACCACCACCACAGCCGCCCCGTCGTCCATTGCCTGAACCCAGTCGCCGTCCGACACCGCTCAGCCCCGAAACCACCTCCTCCGTCCACCTCGCTCCACCATGGCCTGAAATCTGACGAACCCAGAACCACCGCATCCCGTCTCCGCCCGAGAACGCCGCCGACCGAAACCTTACACGGCCGTATCTCCTCGCCGCGTCTCCGAACAGCCTCCGCCGCCGTCCCCGTTCACAGCCTAGCACCACCGAAGCCTCTCAGTCCCCGGACCACCACCCGTCCAGCCGCCCGAACCACCGCAGAGCCACGCCCCTGCTCAGCCCCGTCTCCGAGCCGACCTCAACCCGACAGCTCGCGTTCGTCCTCAACCGCTACCCAGTTCTTCGACCCCGACTCCAATTTTATTTCGGTACATTGGCTATACTCTCTCTACAGTGTGTTTGAGTTGGATTCTTGAATGGAGATTGAGTGCTACTATGTTGTTGGAGGTTAACTGTTGGTAGGAGTTGTGTTGACTATTGTGTTTGAGGCTTCACTGAGTTTTGGTTTCGATTACGGAGATTGGGTGGATTTGGTTTGATCGATTGGGGTCGTGTTGTTGAATTGAAGTCGTGTTTGTATCAGTCCAGATGGGTTCAAATAAACGTCCCCGTGTAACTAAAAATGCAGAATCTTCGGGGGCTCTTGTTGTTCGAGTCGAGGATGCTCCTGAAGCCCCGAAAAATCTCAAGAAGCAATATGGTGCTACGTTCGATATTTTTTCCGAAAGAGAAGGAAAAGCCTACACTCGGTTTAAAAGTAAGAAGATGACTACGGGTCGACCATTGGATTGGAGCCTTATTGCAAATTTGTGCCTTACGGATGATGTTAGAATGTACTTAACTCGGTTGGGACTCCTCGACTACGCTATGATGGACTTCTCTTATCAAATGCCTTTTGCATTGGAGTTTCTCTCTACGGTTGAGCATGTTGATGTGATGACGGATATGGAGCATATGCGGTGCCGAATTAAGAACAAGGTGGTTAAAGTTTATGAATGCACTATGAATCGTATCTTTAAATTTCCAACGGAGGGACCGGGACGTCGATCCAGTGAGTTCAGCGAAACCGACGCATGGAAGGACCTCACGGGTTGTAACAATTGGGATTCTAGTGACAGTAAGAGCCTTTTTCTTCAAGACCCGGCACTTTTCATTGTCCACAAGTTCCTCGCTTTCAACATCTTCGGGAAACACGATAGTAGCAAAGTCAACGCTAGTGAGCTCTTCCTTCTACACTGTGCCAAGCTTCTAAGAGAGTTTCATTGTCTTCTTTTGTTTTTGCGGCTCTTGCCTATCAAACGACGCATAACAACCGACCCTCTCTCCCACATTTGGCTACTTACATTGCTCGAGATGCTAAGATTATCTCTAAAGACAAGATGATCCATGTACGCGCCATCGACTCCGAACAACTTTCTCATGGAGGGTTCCTTAAGAATGAGCACAATGTTCGGCCGTGGGCTAAGCGCAAAGTTGTGAAAGATTACTTACAACGCGTGAATGGGATTACCTTGTCGACACAAAAGGGGAAGAAGCCTATGACACCCCTCGATGAAGATGCCGAGAACAATAACAACAAGGACGAGGCCGAAGATAATAAGGAGGCCGAGGATAATGAGGCCGAGGATGAGGAGGGAGATGATGATGACGAGGAGGAGAATGCCGAGAGCGATGCGGTGCCCGAGAACGACCCCAACCGATCCTCCGGTAGCCGGGAGTTTGAGGTTGAGAGGACTTGGACTACTAGGGAGCTTGACGAGCGCACGACTAGGGAGCATGAATGGGTTACCCGAGAGTTGGACACGCGCATGGGGGCGCTACAAGCTTGGTTCACACAAGAGTTGGACACGCGCATGGGGGCGCAACAAGCTTTGTACAACCGGGAGATGGATGCCCGCACGACGAGGGAGCACGCTTGGTATCAAAGCCAATGGGAGACGCAATCGGCTCAACTTCGTGAGGAGATCGTGACCTTGCTCCGCCCACCACCTCCGGCCAACCCTTGAGTCCCCGTATTTGGTTGTCTCCTCCCTTATCTCTTTTACTTGCTTATCTTGTTTGGACATGTTCTTCGACTTCGTTATTTCTTGTTTTGGGGATTGTTCTACTATTTTATTTTCGTATGCTTGGTGGATGCTCGTAAACTTTGGTTTGTTTGGGGATGTTTCCCTTTTATTGGTGGAGATTTTACCTTGGGTTGGTTTATTTTTCATGTGATGTTTTTCATGTTTAGTTCTTATTTTGTTGTGTATCATTGTTTTTGTGGTTGTTTGGTTGTTCCCGGCACTTATTTATACGAGAAGTTCATGCCGAAATTTTTATTGAAGATGTTTAGGTGTTATTCGCATGTGGACATGCTCGGGTTTTAAGTGTGGGGGGGTCTTGGAGAGTTGTACATATATTGTCTCGTGTGTGTTTTATTTTTTCTAAACCATTGAACTCTCCTTTTATAAAAAGTTTATGCACCTTTTAAAAATATAAAATTTTGGCTATTTCAATTTTAAAACTCGTGTGGCATATTTAATTGACTTAAAGACATGAAAAATGTCTCAAACTAAATTTCCAAAACCTTGTGAGATTTCATTGCTATTTTCCTTTTTTTGGAGCGTATTTAACATCATATCTCTCGTTGTTTCCATGCCTCAAAGAATTTTTCGATCTTTCAATGATTTTTGTGTCAAGATTTATCAAGAGAGCACTAGAACTTGCATGTGAAAAATTTCAAAACCGTATATCATAACTTGTTTGATCGATTACGTGATAAGAATGATCGTTTAGGATTAACCTTCTGGCCATATTCATAAATATTACCCTTGAGCCCGTCGTGGGACACCTTAGTTAACCCCGTTGAGCCTACATGTAAACCGTTTCTTTGACTCCCTTATACACTTATCCCTTGTTGATGAGATGATAGAGTTGCATGTGTCGGCCCTTCGTACATATTGTTCGATCCTTGTGGGTGTGCTAGTAGCCACGATTGTGATTTATGATCCGTTCTCGAGTGACGTCTTGTGACGAGTTTGTCGTTCGATGTCGACATATACATATACACATATATAAAAAAAAAAAAAAAAAAAAAAAAAAAAGAGAGAAAAGCTATGAGAAAAATGGTGTTTACACCTCCCAAAAAGAGAAATATATCCAATTATTATCAATAATAATAATAATAATATCTTGGTGCCTTTGTTCGTGCACCTTTGAATGTGTCCGATTTTATTGAGACGAGAACGTGACCTTTTTGTGATGCAATATAGGGACGAGCCCTTAAGTGCCGAGTCGGTGTTCGTATAATACGTAATGTGGTGTTTGGAAGGAGTAAGGAGATGAGTCGTGTTGATACGAGTCCACTTTTCCCAAATTTCCCGAATTCCCTTAACCGAGCCCCATTACACCCTTTTAGACGATCGGTATTCTTTGATTTTCGAGATAACCAACTTTGATAGGTGGAGTCTTTTCTTACGTGTAAGCGTATGGTGGTGAAGATCTTGACACTCATATTCATTACTTGAGGCATTCTTGTTTAAATTCTTTCATTCGAGCCGATTATTCTTATGCGCAAGTTTTGTTCGACTTTTGCTTCCTTCTCTTGCATGTTGATTTTTATTGAGTGAACCTAGCTTGTGTGGAAAAAGAAGAGGGTTAGCTTGTGAGGGAAATACATTTGAGCCGTGATTCTATACTTTAAGTCGGTGGAATATGTTGTATCGAGTTGGAAAGTTGCCGTAGTTGTTTTGATGGAGCGTGGTGCATAGTTCTTACGATGAATTGGTTGAGTGCATTGATTTAGAGCCTTTTGTGTTCATTCATGTTTCCTTTGGTGGTGTTGTGTTGCTTGAGGACAAGCAATGTCTTAAGTGTGGGGGGATTGATTCGTCCGTTTTTGTGCCGTTTATTTTTATGTTTTCCGATTATTCTAGTGTTAGTCGTAGTGTCCTTTGTGTATATTTTCATTTTGTTGGGTGTTTTATTGTCCGGACAGGGTTAGGCGAGACGAGGAGTGGAAACGAGCTTAAACGGCCAAGAAACGAGCAATGGGCGAAGAAGATTTTCCGATGAATTCCAGCATCGCGCAGCTGCGGGAAAATAGTCATTACGGCTTCGTCTACCGTCGGATCGGCCTCAAATTCTCACGGGATGACAAGGACCTCATGATCTACATTTTGACCGAAGGGATCGACGAGATTAAGTACGAGGCAAGAGATATCGAGCCAAGACGGAAGAGGTAAAAACCAGTCAAAGACTGGCGCGTTTGCGCCATCCTGGCGCATTTGCGTCAAGCAGCTGAGAGTGTGGCGCATTTGCGTCAAGCGGCTGGGAGCGTGGCGCATTTGCGCCACAGAATGTTGACTTGGTTTGACCTGCTTTTGACCACCCACTTGAAGACTTTTTTGGGGGGCATTTTAGTCTTTTCTAGTAGGATTTTTGCCAAGACTTTGTGCATGTTGCACTATAAGACAACTTTGTTAGTTGGAGAATTTGGACACACTCTCATTCTCACTTGTTTTGAATCCTTGTCTTGATATTGTTCTTGAGAAAAATATTTTATTCTTGATTTTTAATCCCAAATATTTAGATTTCTTTTAATCGATTTATTGCCTCACAAAACATCATTCACGAACATCGATCACCTCACCGAGCCCGTCGTTTCTATCGGAGCCATTTCTTCGGGTGACACGTTGAAGTTCGGCTCGATTCCGGAAGCACGGTTCGTTCTCGTTTCGCCTCCCCAACATCTTTGTGAGCTTATTTCGATCATGAGTATTCTATATATTACATGCTTGTTTGTTTGTGTTATCATGAGTAGCTAGGTCTCTTGTTAGGGTGTTAGAACCCTTAGCTTAGAGAATAGAGTCGAAGATGTTTTAAAGGTTTTCAAATAACGAGGGGTCGTTCGACTCGAGACGTGGGGCCTCGTGTTGAATATCCTCCTCGAGGAACATCACTAGTGGGCCACACACTCGATTCGAGCGGCGTTTAGGTACGACTCAAGGTCGTCTCGTGTTGAGGGCCTCTTCGAGGCGCATCACTAGTGGACGACGCGGTCGTACCTAAACGACCTCGTTTTTATCAAAATCTCGGTTTTTAAAGATTCGACTCGGTTCTCAAAAGCGAAGGACTCTAACCCCTAACCCTTTCTCATTTGATATCACATCTCGTTTACTTGTCTACTTGTTTTAATTCTCGCATTTAGTTAATTAATTATCTCAAATCACAAACCCCCCCCAAAATGGTTACTACTTGACAACGTGTTATTTACTTGCTTTTACGACAAACAATCGAATCGTATTACACCGCCGATAGTATTATTCCTCGTGAGACGACATTTGGGTTATTAAATACAACGACACTTTCGTATCAAACAAAGCCCTGAATCCAACTATGTGTAAACCGAAGCCTATATTGCCTAGCACATGCTTCTAACAACTATACCGCAATTGGGCTAAATGGGGAGGGTGATCAATACGACAAAACATACCAAAAGACACAAACATAAGCGACGTTTGAAGACTACTATAACCCCAACAAACCTCGCGAAACAACGGGTTACCCTAAGAACATGCAAAGCTACCCCCCACACTTGAAATACACATTGTCCTCAATGTAAAACACATAATCAAACAAATCTCAGGCAAGGGAGAAACAAAACATGTCCAAACGAAAAAGAACAAACTAAAAAAAACATAATATACAGAACAAGCTTAAAAAGAGGAAGAGTGAGAAGGTGCAAACAGTGATGTCGATTCCTTCAGTCTTCTCGGTCCAGCCCGTATGAAATCGTGGGAAGGCCCCCACGTGGCGCTCATTTTGGTACCCGAAAGAGCAGCACGGTCCGTGGATTAGCCTCCACGCGGCGCTTGTTTAATGTCTCGAGCTTGACTCATCTTCCATCAATAAGGAGCCTCAGTGAGGCTCATCATCTCAGGTGTCATCTCTTCTATATAAACATATTTCCATTGTTTTGATAACCCCTTCATCTCTAATTTTGGTGGAGGTGATTCATTTTCATCGTCACTCTCGAGTACCTCGATCACCCCCACACTATCTTTTACATGCACGTCTTGCTTGGCTTCAACACCGAGAAATATCGAGCTACTTTTCTGCAAAAACACCATCTCGCCCAAGAGATCAATAGCATAAATGTAAAGAAAATTTACAATGTAGGCATCAAAAGAATTAATAACCTCATTGTAATCAACCTTACTAAAAGATGTTTTATCTCCACCTAAAGAAAAATTAAATCTGAAAATACCTGGATCATGCGGCTTGGGTGGGTGATGAACCCGTTTCACCTTTGACTCCTCAACATACATAAGGTCGTTCTTGTCGAGTGAGGGAGGAAGGTGTCCGGAATTCTTACACACCAAATCACTCGGAGAGAAAGGAGATGATTCTGTCATACATGCATGTTCGGGGAACATATCATCTACATCATCATCGTCATTCGAGGCATATATATAAGAAATTTCGTACCCAAGAGGAGTAGCTAGCATCGATGGATCCCCTTCTAGACCATCCTGATTTCCTACCACTACATTGGTGTTCAATGTCTCTTCATCTGGCTGTCTCGGTTGAATGGACAATTTGTATGAGCTTTCGTCTCTATGCGACTCTTTCGGTGTAATATCCTCTAGTACCATACTCTCTATCGTCTCTTTTTCGTCATCTTCCTCCAAATGTAATTCATCGAGGTACACATGCTCCACTATGGACTCGACCTCATTCGGTTCTACATCCTCATCTCCGTAGTCACCTTGGAGAATCGCGAGGGCCTGGACTTCCGTTAGATGGCGCGTATGATTTTCTTCATCTTGTTCCCACTCACGCATTGGGGTAGATAACATACATATCTCATCATCGAAAACAATTGACATTTCCTCTGCTTCTTCCCTTTTTGCCATTGCCTCTTCATTTGCTTTCATTATCTGTTCGGTCGATTGCATGAAATCGTGAAAAATTTCATCAAAAGATGGCTTGTACGGCGGCTCCGGTTGCATTGAACATGGTGGAAGGTAGGCCAAATTTTCTTCAACATTTCTGGCCATCGCCACTTCATTCGCTCTCATCGCCGCTTCATTTGATTTTATTATCTGATTGGTCGTCTGCATGAAGTCCTGAAAAACGTCATCCAACGAGGGCTTGTATGGCGGCTCTGGTTGCATTGAATATTGTGGAGGGTACACCGTGTTCTGAGGATGCCATTGTTGTGGAGCCCATTCTTGTTGAGGCGGATCAACATAATAACTCTGATGAGAATGCCACTCCGGATTGTATGCTTGAGACTGATAACCAAACTTTGGTGTCGTGTCATACTGGGAAGGCTCATAGTATGTCCTCGTATGAGGGCACGTGGACTCCCAAGTGTAATTATGCTGTGTATTCATTCCTGCTTACACAACACTTGACAAAACATTACACGCACCAGTGTGATAATAATAATAAAAAATAAAAAATAAAAAATAAATAAAATTAAGAAGAAATGTTGCAAACACACAAACACTAATACTAGTGCCTAAAGTGTTCCCCGGCAACGGCGCCAATTTGACAAGTCGTTTTCGTACGGTTTAAATCAATTAAATTTGTATCGAACTAGTTATCGAAATAACTCGCCCGAGTCGGTCTCGAGGAACACTACTATCGGCGCGTACACGTGTTTATTTGTTTGCAACGGAGGAAACGAAAAGAAATAGCATAATACTCAAGTTTGTTTTGGTTTTGTATTAAAGCTAAAAATTAACTAATGAAATAAGAATACGAGAAAGCGAGTAAGAAAGCAAGAGAGAAGGCGTTTTATAAAGTAATTTGGAAAAAGTCTAGGACGTCGGGGATCGCGATTCTCTTCTTTAAGTTTTAATTCGAATTTCATAAAAGGAAATTTATGCGTCCGTTTCCGGTTGGCATCGATTCAATACGAGACTCAAACTCTAACCCTAATTAAAGAATCGCTCACCCCTAACCCTAGGAAAATTAATTAGCTACTCATGATCTTTATTGAAAGACTATTGAATGTTTGAAAATTAAAATTCATGAAACGAATTAAGAAAAGTGAAAGCAACTATTAACCCACTAAGAACGAGAATTGAAGAACAAGAAATTTAAAGCGAAGAAACTTACTAAATTAATTGTCAAAAGCAAACAAAGGCATCCGTCGGTGGCTAATCCAACTTTTGCCGAGATCCGATTACAAGAGCAATCGATGAAA
Source organism: Euphrasia confusa (assembly GCA_954870475.1). NCBI lineage: Eukaryota > Viridiplantae > Streptophyta > Magnoliopsida > Lamiales > Orobanchaceae > Euphrasia > Euphrasia confusa. Next base: position 8,319,789 of record OX940949.1, read on the forward strand.
AACCTAGGTGAAAGCGAGTCCCCATGTATTCTCTCTAATCCCCGAAAATAAGTGAAAAGTGTGTGTACCGAAACCTAGGTTCAAAAACCTATTCATAAGTCGTCAAAAACGAAGTCAACACGCGGTCAAGGCTGTAAACAGGAGCAACCGGTCGCTTGGGGCCCAGGCGGTCGCCTGGAGATGGTCGCGAGCGACCTCTCGGGAGGGAGGCGATCGCCTGCACGGATTTTTCAGTTTCTGTAATTCAGACGCAGGCGATCTCCTGGTCTCCAGGCGGTCGCCTGGTGGTGGTCGCGAGCGAGCGCTTGGATTGCTGGGCCATGTAGAGGACTTCAAGGGCTATCCGTAGAGGTATAGATCATCTCCATAGGTGGTCTGAGTTGGGAGACCCAAGCTCTCCAAGTTCGCTGCGCATACACTCCGGGGCAGCTGCGTACTGGGCTGGAAACTCAAGGATTTCGACTATATGACGTGGATATATGATAATAAAATGGCAGGGCCTCGTACAACTCTTCGAGATCTTTCCGACAAGGTATGGACCATGCATGTATGTGGTCGGAGCTGAGAGAACCAAGCTCTCCAAATTTGCAGCACATACATCCCGGGGCAGCTGCATACTGGGCTGGAAACCCGTGAATCCCGGCTCTATGACGGGGAACCATGAGAACAAACTGGCAGGACCATGTAGAGGATTTCATGATCTTTCCGAAAATGTATGGATCGTGTTTTTAAGTGGTCGGAGTTGGGAGAACCAAAGTGGCCAAGTTTGCAGCGCACTCACGATAGGTGGTTGGTCAAATCACTTTACCGTTTTTCAACTCGTTTTTGCTCGTTTTTGCATCGAACATGCTCATACACCTGCACACTCCATAAAACATCAAACCTACCATAATCCATGAGAATTATGCACAAGAATGACACAAAATGGCACGAGACGACAGAAAACATCAAAGGAAAAGTAGCACAAAAACATGTAAATCAACACACTACTATCGTCGCCACCCTCGTCGTCTCGCTCCGAACTCGCCTAACCTGAAAACAATAAGGTTTTGAAAGGGGTGAGTTATCGACAACTCAGTAGGGATTACAGTTCATACATTATATAATACGAGGTGACCGGATAACTCTCAACAATAGACCATCATAACATAATGAACGGTGGGATATACCCAAGGATGCCTAAGCTTCCGAACGATTAAACGTTCCCGTTCTACCTGTATCTGTCATGCCACGTCATTTCATTACGGGTCACAACCATAATACCGTGAACACGTCATTACATTACGTGAACACGGCCATAAAAACCACGAACTCGTCATTACATTACGCGAACGTGGCGTCGCGCGACTACATATATGTGCACATATCATAAATAGATCATAAAGTCCTCGATATCAACAGTGACTGCGTAACATATACTGAAATGAACTGTATTTAAAAAGGTTTTAGAAAATATCCCTACCTTGACAAATGCGAAAACCTGAAAGAAACGATGTCGAATGAATGCTCGAATGAAAGCTCGTGCAAATCCTAGTCCTCAAAATCCATAAAACCTTCGTAAATTTAAATTATGTAATATAAGTATATTTTATTACACTATAGTTGCAATCAATAACTGAAACAAAGGTAAACAATATGGGCATCATTTAAGAAGTAAATCACTCAACTTTAAAATACTGTTTAGGATCGGTTTCAACAAACAAAAAAATCGATCACTCACTCTTAAAAGTGGAACTTATAATTGATTTTGAAATAAATGATAGTGTGAGGTTATTAAAATGGAAATGTTAGGAATTTTGTAATCCACTCTACCATCTTTCACTCTACTAGTATAAGTTATTAAAACCAAATGGGAACACTCTTCTCCAATCAAGACCACGTGTACACATATTCCACAATAGTGATTAACAAAAGTGATAATTATATAATGTATGTAAATATTTAATTTTGAAAATGGTTACAGTTGCTTTGAACATTTATAAACCCAACCGCATTTCTTTTTTTTTTTATATAATGTTGGAGCTCCGCGCTTCTACGGCGAGCCTCGTACACCTGCAAATACACAAACAAACAAACAGAGTCAGATCTGTTCAAGCCCTAAAACCAGAGCAAACTCCCAGACCACAACAGTCAACGGATCTCCTTGAGGATCACTGGGCTGATCAAGGATCTGGGTTTGAGTGGGATACAAGGGCACATGCAGCGGAGTATATAAGTATATATATATATATATGAACAGAGACAGAGAAGAGAGAGAGATTAGAGCTTCGGCTCAGGACTGTGAAGGTGAAATCACAGCAGTATGACCAGACACCGCCAAACAAGAGGAAGAACACAGAAACCCTCCTACAACACCCACAATGCACAGCTCTCTCAATCTTATGGGCTCTCACTCACACCACTCGGCTCACACAAGGATCTCACGGGAATCAGCACCACAGCAGCACCACAGAAGGTAAGGAAGGTGAAGATTCAGAAATCGCACACAGTGAAGTGGGTAGGTTACACACAGTATCAGAAGTGAAGAGTGAATTAGGGTTACGGGTGTAGAGCCAATATAAGGGGCAATGGATGGCTCAGATGCATCCACACCATACCAAATAAGGATCAGCGGTCAGGATAAGTCAAAGCCCACAAAGGATGGGCTGAAGACAAATGGGCCAGTTTAGAGGAGTGGGCTGGGCTGCAGTGGGTGTTGGGTTGCTTCTGTAATTGGGCCGGCACCAATTAAATGGGCCAACACACAATTTCAACATTCTCCACCTTGTTGGCAATACACTGGATTCAACTGCTCAAACACCTTATAAAGACATTACATGCTGGTTTAAAGCCACACACATGCAAACACAGTCTAACACAGTTTCATCATAGCCTTAGCCCTGTACACCTAAGTGCACAGGGCAGGTTACACAAAGTAACAAGATATTATAGTAACTCCTCAGCCCTACCTGAGGCATTCAGAGAATACTATAAAGATAGTCCCAACTAGGGACTCAACTTACACACAGTAAGAAGTAAATGGGGTAATAACCTAAGGGTCAGAACTCCAACAATGAACACAGAGCACAAAGCAAATAGTAACAGACAGGGCCAACTAAACACAGGCATCAAAATGCAGAAATTTCAAACAGAACAGAAATTTTTCCAAAGGCAGTGATTTAGTTTCCATATCAGAGGGGTTATGATGAGTGGATATCTTTTCAAGTAAAATGTAACCAGATTCAACAAGATCTCTAATGAAATGATACCTAACATCAATATGTTTGGTTCTATCATGAAAAACAGGATTCTTACACAACTGTATGCCAGATTGGGAATCAGAGAACACAGAGACACTACCACTTAGCATTTTAATCTCAGATAAAAGACCTTTCAACCAAATAGCTTCCTTGAAGGAATCAGTTATAGCAATATACTCAGATTCAGTAGTAGAAAGGGCAACAACATTTTGCAACTGAGATTTCCAACTAACACAGCCACCACACACAGTGAAAATGTAAGAGGTAGAAGACTTCCTAGAATCCCTATCATTTGCATAATTAGAATCCACATAACCACTCAAAATAACTCCAGCCTTTGATTTAGTGAATCTCAGGCCAAAGCTTCTAGTACTAGACAAGTACCTGAACAGCCATTTCATGGCTTCCCAATGAGGCTGTCCAGGGTTAGCCATGTACCTACTCAAACAGCTAACACTATAAGCTATATCAGGTCTAGTAGACACCATCAAGTACATCACAGACCCCACAGCACAAGCATAAGGCACATTAACCATAGAAGCAATTTCAGACTCAGTCTTTGGACACTGGTCCTTAGACAATACAAAATGAGAGGCAAGGGGAACAGAAACAGATTTGCAACCTAGCATGGAGAACCTTTCTAGCAATTTGTCCACATAGGCAGTTTGATTAAGGTGAATGTAACCTTCAGTTCTATTTCTCACAATATTCATACCTAGTATTTTCTTAGCATCTCCTAAGTCTTTCATTTCAAACTTAGTACTTAAACTATGTTGAACAGATTTCACAGAGTTCAGATTAGGAGAAAGGATTAACATATCATCCACATAAAGCACAAGAAAAACAAGTATGGCAGACTTCAAATAATACAAGCAAGGATCATAAGAACTTCTGCTAAAATTTTGAGAAATCATGAATTCATCAAACTTTTTATTCCATTGCCTAGGTGACTGCTTCAAACCATAAAGAGATTTTTTCAAAAGACAAACATGTTCAGTTTTAGATTTATCTACAAAACCCTCTGGTTGCTTCATAAAAATTCTTTCTTCTAAGTCACCATGTAAAAAGGCAGTTTTAACATCCATTTGTTTCAGTTCCCAGTCATAATGAGCACACAAAGCAAGCATTATTCTCACAGTAGTAAACTTCACAACAGGAGCAAATATTTCATTATAATCAATTCCTTCTTTTTGTGAAAAACCTTTGGCAACTAACCTAGCTTTATATCTTAAATCATTACCCTCTTGTTTAACTTTGAAAAGCCATTTACAGTCCACAACAGAACACTTAGAGGGTTTAGGGACTAAAGTCCAAGTTCCATTTTTCAATAAAGAGTTCATTTCTTCATTCATGGCAGAAAGCCAGTTTTTGGAATTCTCAGATTTTAAAGCTTCCACATAGGATTTAGGTTCAGAGTTGTCAATCACATCATGCATATTAAAAGCAAAAGCACCTAACTGAAAATCATTAAGCCTAGCAGGAGCCCTAGGGTTTCTCCTAACCCTATCTCTAGCAAGTTGGTAATCATTAGGCATAGAAGCATTTTCATTTTCATGCATGGGGGAATTATTATAATCATTAGGGTTGACAGTTTGAGAATTAGCAGGCAAAGAATGGCCTGATACATCAGGTACAGGTCCATTAGGGTCTAATACAGGAGGTATAGGCAAGTTCACAGATTCAGGCACACAAGCAGGATCAGAACTTAGCACACAGGGATCATGAAGCAAATCACTAGAATCATGTTCATTCACAGAATCAATTTCAGGAGCAAGCTCCACCTCATTTTGGACATCCACATTGGACTGACTCACAGGCAAGCATGGAAACTCAGATTCATTAAACACAACATCTCTACTAGTGATAGTTTTAAATCCAGGGTCACACCTAAGCCACAGCCTATATCCTTTAGTACCTTCAGGGTAACCTAAGAAAACACATTTTTTAGCCCTAGGTTCTAGTTTATCTCCAGAGTGATGGACCAAGGCAGAACAACCAAAAATTCTCAAATTAGTTAAATCAATAGGTTTTCCAGAAAACACATGTTCAGGGCACTTACCCTTAAGAGGCACAGAGGGAGACCTATTTATCAGATAAGTTGCAGTTAACACAGCTTCACCCCAAAATATTTTACTTAGACCAGAAGAAGCAAGTAAACACCTAACTCTCTCTAATAAAGTCCTATTCATTCTCTCAGCCACTCCATTTTGTTGTGGGGTATAAGGGACAGTCCTATGTCTTCTAATACCAGCTTCAGCACATAAGTCATTCATAGAGGCATTACAAAATTCAAGACCATTATCAGTCCTAAGAGTTTTAATTTTCAAACCAGTTTGATTTTCAATAAGGGTTTTAAACTCTTTAAATTTAGTAAACACATCAGACTTATTTTTCATTAGAAACACCCACACTTTTCTGGAAAAATCATCAATCACAGAAAGAAAGTACCTATTGCCACCTTGGGTAGGTTCAGGGGAAGGACCCCACACATCAGCATGCATATATTCAAGGATACACTTAGTAGAGGGCACATTGGGGGAGGGAGACACAGGAAAGCTCATTCTAGTTTGTTTACCTAACACACAAGTATCACAGAAAGTAGAGCAAGTCAATTTAGCATCACCAAAGACACCTTGTTTTTGCAATAATTCAAAACCAGTTTTACTTATGTGTCCAAGCCTTTTATGCCATAAATCAGAAACATTTTCATGAACAGAATTTGCATGATTATTCAAATAGCACTCAGCTTTGCAAACATACAAGTTGTACTGCCTAGCAGCTTTGCAAACAACCTTAGAACCCTCCATAATAGTCATGCACCCATTACCCCATTTACCACATAAACCCTCAGTTTCAAGTGCAGCACAGGAAATCAAGTTTTGACTCAAGTCAGGCACATGCCTAACATTTTTGAAAGTGTACACACTACCAGTTTCAAATTTCACAGAGATATCACCAATACCATTCACAGAACACCTTTTATCATTAGCCATGGAGACATATGAGTTTTTAAGTTCTTTATAAGTTGAAAACAAATGCAGGTATGGAGACATATGATAAGTGCACCCAGAGTCAATTAGCCAATCATTTTCACATAGAAGAGAGGCACTAGTGGCATTCACATTGGACAGCAGAGAGAAATCATGCATCATAAACACATCACCAAGATTATCAGAAACCACATTAGCATTATTACTGTTTTGTTTCTTAGGTTTATTGCAGTCTTTCATATAATGTCCAATTTCACCACAGTTATAACACTTCCTACCCTTAGCCTTAGGATCAGGTTTACCCTTACCCTTGCTATCATTGTTTTGACTCACAGAGCCTTTTGAGCCCTGATTGCCATGTTTCTTATTCTTGAATTTACCCTTAACATAATTAACATCATTAGTGGCCTTAGGAGTTCTACCAGATTTTAAATCCTGTTCCTTACTCTTAAGGCTGTTAATCACAGTTTCAAGGGTCACAACATCTCTACCATACTTAATAGCAGACTTAACATCAGAATAAGACTCAGGTATGGCATTCAACAAAATAATAGCAGAGTAATCATCAATGTGCTTATCACCAGTTAACTTGATATCTTGGATTAATTTATTGAAAGAGTCAATGTTTTCATTTATATCCTTACTCATATCAAGTTTGAATCTAAAAAACTTTTCAAGCAAAAACAGTTTGCTGTTTAAAGAGGTTTCAGTATAAAGTTCCTCAAGTTTATCCCAAAGTTCTTTTGCAGATTCAATTCCACTAACTTTCCTAAGCACAGTAGCAGATAAACCAAGTATAATGGCAGAGTGGGCAAGTTCATTAGTTTCAGCTTGAATAGCTTCAGTATCAGTGGTAGCATAATTGCCACTTATAGCTTTGTAAACTTTTTGTTGAATCAAAATACCCTTCATTTTCTGTTTCCAAATCACAAAATCACTTTTACCATCAAAAGGGGGAAGGTTATACCCTGACATTTTGAAAAACAGATTACTAGTTTTGAAAACTCCAGAAAAACAGGAAGGGAACTCACAAGAGACCACACCACAGTAGACTCACAGAACTCACACAAAGCTAGACACGCAGAATTCAAGCAAACACTCAAAACCCTAATTAACTATCCAATCACACAGGGGCAGTTAACTCAAGAAAAACAAGTTGTTCAAGTTATTTTCAATTTAAAATTTTCAAACACTTAGTTTCAGAAAACTTTTTCAAGAAAATTTTTTGAACCACACTTTTGAAAAACGGATTTTCAACACTACACGACCACCAGGCGGGCCACACCTTCACAGAATGCCTCCAGGCGGGCTGACCATCAAGTAGCAAGCAAGAGAGGGGGTTCACAGAGGCTTACCTAGCGAGGTGTTCGCAAGTGACCTCAATTGCAGGGCCCGTTTCGCGTTTCACAGGCGATCCGGGTGCCAACCTTACAGCCAAGGGGGTGATGAAATCCCGGATTTACAATGGCTGGGGACACCTAATTCGGATCTGCGACCTGGGCCTCCTAGAGGTGTCGGGCTCGGGCCGACCTTCACAGATCCGTGCAGATCTGAAACCCTAGGGTACAGATCTGCCTCACCGGTTGCCGACCGTTACCGGAGCACGGAGCAGTAGCTCTGATACCACTGTTGGAGCTCCGCGCTTCTACGGCGAGCCTCGTACACCTGCAAATACACAAACAAACAAACAGAGTCAGATCTGTTCAAGCCCTAAAACCAGAGCAAACTCCCAGACCACAACAGTCAACGGATCTCCTTGAGGATCACTGGGCTGATCAAGGATCTGGGTTTGAGTGGGATACAAGGGCACATGCAGCGGAGTATATAAGTATATATATATATATATGAACAGAGACAGAGAAGAGAGAGAGATTAGAGCTTCGGCTCAGGACTGTGAAGGTGAAATCACAGCAGTATGACCAGACACCGCCAAACAAGAGGAAGAACACAGAAACCCTCCTACAACACCCACAATGCACAGCTCTCTCAATCTTATGGGCTCTCACTCACACCACTCGGCTCACACAAGGATCTCACGGGAATCAGCACCACAGCAGCACCACAGAAGGTAAGGAAGGTGAAGATTCAGAAATCGCACACAGTGAAGTGGGTAGGTTACACACAGTATCAGAAGTGAAGAGTGAATTAGGGTTACGGGTGTAGAGCCAATATAAGGGGCAATGGATGGCTCAGATGCATCCACACCATACCAAATAAGGATCAGCGGTCAGGATAAGTCAAAGCCCACAAAGGATGGGCTGAAGACAAATGGGCCAGTTTAGAGGAGTGGGCTGGGCTGCAGTGGGTGTTGGGTTGCTTCTGTAATTGGGCCGGCACCAATTAAATGGGCCAACACACAATTTCAACATATAATACCACATGAAATGAATTTTATAAAACCACTCACAACAAAATAAACAAATAAGAAGCAATGTGATTTTAATTAGAAAGAGAATTAGAATACGACCTTTAAAAAAACAAAAGTTGACCAAAAACATGATGAGGCATATCCGAGCATATCCGATTATTTGCAAAAGTAGTTGGAGGAAAATGTTGCAACAAAATTAGTAAATAACTTTAGAAATAAATTGATTCAAAGCTTGCTAAGGTTCCAGAGATGGTTTTCTAAAAGATCTCTATCATATTAAAAGGAAGAACTAACCTCAAAGGAACTTCTCAAAATAGAGAAAGCTGCGGGGATGAAGCTTTGTGAATTTGGGAAAAAGGGCTACAAACTTTTGGGTGAAGTATATATATGTACACTTAGGGTTTTGAAAATGTTATCTTTTGGGTTGGGCCTAGTTTATTTGAATGAAAAACATGAACAAGCCCAATAGAAGTGAACTTTTAAAAAATGCTATAAGCTCAAGTAAAAGCATGAAAATTATTTAACAAGCTCATTTGAAAAGAAAAATATTAATAATAGTAGAATAATATAACTTATTATTATTACTTGAGGATTTGAGGACATCTACATGATCATGCATACCAAATGAAGTTAATCGTGAAACAAAATGCAATACATGACATGAAGATTATTTGAACTTAAAAATTATATGAACTTATGCATGATATAATTAATTCATATGCAAATTGTTAATTGGGCCAAAATTACTTATTTAATAACTAGAGATTTTTCGGTCGTTACAACCTACCCCTCTTATAAAAATTTCGTCCTCGAAATTCGTTACGTACCTCGAACAAAGAACTCCGGGTAGGTAACTCTCATCTCTTCCTCACGCTCCCAAGTGGCTTCTTCCTCGCTATGACGTGTCCACTTTACTTTGATTAAAGACACTTCTCGGTTTCTGAGTTTGTGGATTTTACGATCCAAGATCATCTCAGGCATCTCATCGTAGGACAAATCTTTATCCACTTGTAGCTCTTCGTGGTTAACGACATGACTCGGGTCGTGTACATACTTACTCAACATCGAGACGTGAAACACATTATGCACTGAAGTCAAATTTGGCGGCAAGGCCAACTCGTAAGCCAAACTCCCAATCCTCTTAAGAATCTCAAACGGGCCAATATACCTCGGTCTCAACTTCCCTTTGTTACCAAACCTTATAACTCCTCTCACCGGAGCTACCTTAAGGAAAACATGATCTCCAATCTCAAAATGTAAATCTTTTCTCCGAAGGTCGGCATACGACTTATGTCTATCTTGTGCTTCCTTTATGCGATATTGTATCTTGGTAATTACAGAAACTGTCTGCTCGACGATCTCAGGGCCCAAAATCTTCCTCTCACCAACTTCACTCCAATACAAAGGCGATCTACACTTCCTTCCATAGAGTGCTTCGTATGGGGCCATTCTTATAGTTGAGTGATAACTGTTATTATACGCGAACTCCACCAATGGCAAAAGATTCTCCCATTTCTCCCCATTATCAAGAACGCATGTTCTCAGCATGTCCTCCAAAGTTTGTATTGTTCTTTCAGACTGGCCATCTGTCTGAGGATGGTAAGCGGTACTAAACTTCAACTTCGTTCCCATGGCATCATGTAAACTCCTCCAAAACCTTGAAGTGAACCTCGGGTCTCTATCTGAAACAATTGATACCGGAGTACCGTGCAACCTCATTATCTCTCGAATGTATAGTTGCGAAAGTTGATCCATACTTAAAGTCATCTTCACCGGTAGAAAATGTGCTGACTTTGTTAATCGATCGACGATTACCCAAATGGCATTGTTTCCTCTTGCTGACCGGGGTAAGCTTACCACAAAGTCCATAGTTACATGTTCCCATTTCCACTCCGGGACTTCCAACGGTTGAAGTAAACCTGATGGTAGTTGGTGTTCGGCCTTAACTTGCTGACACACCAAACACCTTTGCACGAACAACCCAATGTCTCTTTTCATACTTCTCCACCAGAACGACTCTCTCAAGTCGTGATACATCTTTGTACCTCCTGGATGTGCGGTATAAGGTGTACAATGTGCTTCATCCAAGATTTCTCTCCTCAAAGTCTCGTCTTTCGGCACACAAAACCTTCCTTTGAACACTAAGACTCCATCTTTCGTTTCTGAAAAACCATCAACGTTCCCTTCACGAACTCGGGTCCTTAATTTTGATAGGAAACCATCCTTCTCTTGCGCTTCCTTAATTCTATCTACCAAGGTAGGACGAATCGTCAAAGCACATAGCATCGCCTCCATGCTGTTCGGGTGAGAAATCACTTCAATTCTCAAATTCTCAAACTCTTTCTGAAGCTGCTCTTGAGCTGTCATCATACTAGCTACATGCCCTACCGTTTTTCGACTCAAAGCATCTGCTACCACATTAGCCTTTCCAGGATGGTAATGAATCGAGCAATCATAATCTTTGACCAGTTCTAACCATCTCCTCTGTCGCATATTCAACTCCTTCTGCGCAAAGATATACTTCAAACTCTTGTGATCGGTGTATATATCGCACTTCACTCCATACAAGTAGTGTCTCCAAATCTTCAATGCATGTATCACCGCGGCTAGCTCTAAGTCGTGTGTAGGATAATTCACTTCGTGTATCTTCAACTGTCGGGAAGCATAGGCTACGACTTTTCCATGTTGCATCAACACACAACCCAATCCTTGTTTGGAGGCATCGCTATAGACCACAAAACCGTCTGTACCATTTGGAATGGTGAGAACCGGAGCTGTAGTCAACTTTCTCTTGAGTTCTTGAAAACTCTCTTCGCACTTCTCAGTCCACACAAACTTCACACCTTTCCTCGTTAACTGCGTCATCGGTTGGGCTATCTTGGAGAATCCTTCTATGAACCTCCGATAATAACCGGCCAAACCAAGGAAGCTACGTATCTCTCCTACGTTCTTCGGTGAACTCCAATCATTTACCGCCTCAATCTTAGCTGGGTCAACCTCAATCCCTTGAGCAGTGACAACATGGCCGAGAAAAGCAACTCGATTTATCCAAAATTGACACTTCGAGAATTTAGCATACAACTTCTCTCTCCTCAACGTCTCCAATACAGACCTCAAATCTTCCTTGTGTTGGGCTTCATCTTTCGAGTAGATCAAAATGTCATCTATGAACACAATCACGAACCGATCCAAGAAGGGTTGGAACACTCGGTTCATCAAATCCATAAACACTGCAGGTGCATTCGTCAAACCAAACGGCATTACTGTGAACTCATAATGCCCATAACGAGTCCTGAAAGCTGTCTTTGATATATCAGACTCCTTGATCTTAAGTTGGTGGTAACCTGACCTTAGGTCAATCTTCGAGAACACACTTGCCCCTTTCAATTGATCAAAGAGATCGTCAATCCTGGGTATAGGATACTTGTTCTTAATAGTGAGCCGATTCAATTCTCTGTAGTCGATGCACATTCTCAAGGAACCATCTTTCTTCTTCACAAACAACACTGGTGCTCCCCAAGGAGAGACGCTAGGCTGAATAAGTCCATTATCCAACAACTCCTGAATTTGCTCCTTCAGTATCTCCAGTTCTTTGGGTGCCATCCGATACGGTGCTTTAGATACGGGTGCCGCTCCGGGCACTAAATCAATGGTGAAATCCACTTGTCTAGTAGGAGGGGGTCCCGGTAGATCTTCCGGAAAGACATCTTCAAATTCACATACGATCGGTACATCGGCGGGAGCTAGTTGAGTTGAACTAGTGCTCATGATATTCACCAAATACCCTTGGCAATCCTTCTTCCTCAACATCTTCATTGCTTTTAATGCCGACACTACACACGGTATCGACTTGTTCTTCGTGCCTAGCAACATAATTTCCTCCTCTCCAGGCCTTCTGATCATCACCTTTCTCTCACGACATAAGATATTAGCATGGTTATCTCTCAACCAATCCATTCCCAGTATGACATCAAAGTCCTTCATCTCTAGCACGTGAAGATCGGCTTTCAATGCATTCTTGTTAAAGTTCAGCACCACGTCTTTACAAAGGCGATTTGTTTCCATCGTTTTACCCGAAGGTATGTTAACCTCCAATGCGTCATTCACTACGTCACATGCATGACTTACTCGAGCAAAGTACTTGGCAGACATAAAGGAATGTGTTGCACCACTATCAAACAAAACCAAAGCAGGCACGTCAGATATAGCAACCATACCTGTCATAGCATCTGGACCCTCATCTGGATTAGGCTCCTGTCCTCCCATGGCAAACACACGAGCTGTGCCCTTCTTGTTGTTGTCCTGAACCCTCGGACGATTACACCTGTAGTATGGGTGCCCTGGCTGCCCACAGTTGTAGCAAACTCTCGTCCCATGCAAGCACTCTCCGGTGTGCCCCTTGCCACACTTAGTTATCTTAAAAATTTTTTTGTTATTTTTTGAAATTACAAATAAATGCTGAAAGGGGCTACTTGGGGGCTACTTTTTTAAGATTAATACAAATAAACCTTAAGGCATTATATTTATGTGTGTGCCGCCGCAAGTGTAGTTTTTTGTGATTAACCCTAAATTTAATTGATTAATGCTGAATAATTCATGTATTTCTAGTTTTTTAGTTAGATGAACTTATGGCGTTTACATATTCTTGTTTTTCTTTTGTCAGTTGAAACTTAGTTTCATGATTGTCTCATTGCACTAGGACAAGATACCCAGCATGAAGGGTCTTACCTTTACCCTAACTTTACAGCATCGGTTGGAAACTTATACCAGGTGTTCACTCATTCTCATTCTTAATTTTTTTATTTAGTTTTTGTTTTAGCGTAGTCTGAATATGTCTTAAAAAATAACAGTATGTTGTCATGCATATACATCTGTTCGGAGCTAGTGAGATTGAGATGGTAATAGTAAAAGATTCCAATCCTATTACATACTCTGTCATGCATATACATCTGTTCGGAGCTAGTGAAATTGAGATGGTAATAGTAAAAGATTCCAATCCTATTACATACTCATATGATGCTGGGAGCGAACTTGTCATCTTTAACCCTAGCCACCCTGAGTTGAAGTTGTTGTATAGAATCAGACTTTAAAGAAAATTCAGGATCAATAGAATGAGCTAAATCTGGTAAGCTTCACAAGGATAATAGGATAATGAGCTAAATTCAGCACAGATTTTTATTTGCGCATCTTTTCACTTTGTTTTTTATTGTATTTTTAATTGCCCAATTTTTTCTTAAGCAAATAAAAAAATAAAATAGAAATTGAAAAATATTAAAATAATACATTTAAACAAAGATAACATGAGTTTTATCATTTATTATACAACATTTCGTTCATTGACTAGTTTGTATTGAAATTATCTCCGTGGATAAACATATAAAAATACTCATATTTTTTTGTTTATTTTATTTCCGCTATTTTTTTCAATGTTTATTTTATTGTTTATTTTATTTGCGCTTTTTTTTTTAATTTTTATTTTATTGTTTATTTTATTTGCGCAATATATTTTTTTTATTATTATTTATATGAACTTATGGCATTTACATATTCCTCTTTTTCTTTGTCAGTTGAAACTTAGTTTCATGATTGTCTCATTGCACAAGGATAAGATACCCAGCTTGAAGCGATCAAGTGCGGTCCCACGCCTAGCGCAAACACGAGAGCGGGAGCTTGAATATGCACTAGAGAGCCTCAATCTATCTCAAAACCATATGGTACTAAGTAAGAGAACTCCCTAGGCTTATATCATAGACTCCCCTCTCACAATTATCTCACAATTATTCGATGTGGGACAACTCACAAGTGGCCTTCAACACACCCCCTCCACTTGTGAGTCCTAGTCAAAGGGTGGTTATAACCACTCACAAACAGGATCGAAACCTGCTCTGATACCATGTCAAATTCCAAATGGGGGTGTTCAAGGGGTGTATGTGGGACAACTCACAAGTGGCCTTCAACACACCCCCTCCACTTGTGAGTCCTAGTCAAAGGGTGGTTATAACCACTCACTTATCTCACAATTATTCGATGTGGGACAACTCACAAGTGGCCTTCAACACACCCCCTCCATTTGTGAGTCCTAGTCAAAGGGTGGTTATAACCACTCACAAACAGGATCGAAACCTGCTCTGATACCATGTCAAATTCCAAATGGGGGTGTTCAAGGGGTGTATGTGGGACAACTCACAAGTGGCCTTCAACACACCCCCTCCACTTGTGAGTCCTAGTCAAAGGGTGGTTATAACCACTCACAAACATGCTCTGATACCATGTCAAATTCCAAATGGGGGTGTTCAAGGTGTGTATGTGGGACAACCCCTCCATTTGTGAGTCCTAGTCAAAGGGTGGTTATAACCACTCACAAACAGGATCGAAACCTGCTCTGATACCATGTCAAATTCCAAATGGGGGTGTTCAAGGGGTGTATGTGGGACAACTCACAAGTGGCCTTCAACACACCCCCTCCACTTGTGAGTCCTAGTCAAAGGGTGGTTATAACCACTCACAAACATGCTCTGATACCATGTCAAATTCCAAATGGGGGTGTTCAAGGGGTGTATGTGGGACAACTCACAAGTGGCCTTCAACACACCCCCTCCACTTGTGAGTCCTAGTCAAAGGGTGGTTATAACCACTCACAAACAGGATCGAAACCTGCTCTGATACCATGTCAAATTCCAAATGGGGGTGTTCAAGGGGTGTTCAAGTGCGGTCCCACGCCTAGCGCAAACACGAGAGCGGGAGCTTGAATATGCACTAGAGAGCCTCAATCTATCTCAAAACCATATGGTACTAAGTAAGAGAACTCCCTAGGCTTATATCATAGACTCCCCTCTCACAATTATTCGATGTGAGACAACTCACAAGTGGCCTTCAACAGTGTTCACCCATTCTAATTTTTAATTTTTTATTTAGCTTTTCTTTTAGTCTATTCAGAATATGTCTTAAAAAACCGTATAGCAGTATGTTGCCGTGCAGACCTCTGTTGGAGCTAGTGATATTGATATAGTAATAGTAAAAGATTCCAATCCTATAACATACTTCTCGGATGCTGGGAGCGAACCTGTCATCTTTAACCCTAGCTACCATGAGTTTCCGTTGTTGTTCGAGAATCAGACTTTGGAGGAAATTAACCCTAGCCACCATGAGTTGCAGTTGTTGGACGAGAATTAGACTTTAGAGGAAATTCAGGGTTAGTAGAATGAGCTAAATCTAAGTAAGATTCACAAGAATAATGAGTTAAATTTATCATGTATCATATACAACATTCTATCCATTAAGTTAGATTTTTATTTGCGCATCTTTTCACTTTGTTTTTTATTGTATTTTTAGTTGCGCAATTTCTTCCTACGCAAATAAAAAATAAAATAGAAAGTGAAAAATATTAAAATAATGACTTTGAACAAAGATGACATGAGTTTCATCATGTATCATACAACATTTTATCCATTGAGTCGGGTATTTTGTATTAAATCATTTCAATCGATAAACATATAAAAATACTCATTTTTATTTGGGTATCTTTTCAATTTATTTATTTTTATTTTAATTAAAATAAAATACTTATTTTTATTTGGGGATCTTTTCAATTTATTTATTTTTATTTTAATTTAAATTTTTTTACTTGCGCACACCAAATATAAAAGGTAAAGTAGAAATTGAAAAATATTAAAATAAAGATTTGAACAAAGATGACAGTTCATCATGTTTTAAAAAACATTTAATCAATTGAGTTGTATGCGTAGTTTGTACTGAAATCATCCTCATCAAAAACACATAAAAATAGTTTGTACTGAAATCATCCTCATCAAAAACACATAAAAATACGGATTTTTATTTGCGTATCTTTTCATTTTATTTTTTTATTGTATTTTTACTTGCGCAATCTTTACTTACACAAATAAAAAATAAAGTAGAAACTGAAAGTGAAAGTACTTTGGGAAAGTACTCGTGTTAGCTTATCGGATTTTTAGGGTTTACTTGTGCAATTTTTACTTATTGATTAGAATCGATAGCAAGTGAGAAAGTACGCTGTTAGCTTATAGGTTCAATTGTTTTTAAATATTTTCCATTATCTAGGTTCGATTGTTTTTAAATATTTACCATTACCGACAAAAAATTACATAATACTACTTTTTATAGCAATTAATCACTCACCCGAGTTATTAATAATCTCTCTATATATAACCTAAATATTTTGCCCTAAAACAAATACAATAACATTTCTTCTCATTTCTGTTGTCCGATAACTACCAAAATCCCCATCCTCCATTGGCAAACTCTTTTTCTCTACCTATTTCATCAGTAATCGTGGTCTATCTATTCAATGTAGGTGAATAGTTGTATTTCCATTGATTTTATCTTGTTAACATAAATTTTGTAATTTCCTATTTTAATCTTTTATCAAATATTAAAAAAAAATTTGAATTTTTGTTGACATATTGTGTAAGTGACATTTTTTTAACACTATTGTGAAGAAAATATTTTAATTTTTTTAGAATTACACACTCTAAGATTTGGTTTTTATTTCCGCAATTTTTTCACATTTATTTTTTCATTTTATTAGCTAGTATACACCATTTTCCATCCTTCAATGTTTTTTTTTATTTTATTTGTTGATTTTCACTTTTGTTTATTTTATTTTTATTTTATTTATTGATTTTCACTTTTGTTTATTTTATTTTATTTGTTATGTATTTTTTCAATTCTTATTTTATTGTTTATTTTATCCTTTGGTTTTTTTTTAATTTTATTTGTTAAGTATTTTTTTCAATTTTTATTTTATTGTTTATTTTATTTGCGTTATTTTTTCCTTATTTATTATTATTATTATTATTATTATTATTATTATTATTATTATTATTTTTATTTTTATTATTATTATTATTATTATTATTATTATTATTATTATTATTATTATTATTATTATTATTATTATTATTATTATTATTTTAAAGGTCAATCAAATAGAAAGTAACTATTGAATAGCTCTATTTATAACCTAAATATTTATTATTATTATTTTTTTAAAGGTTAATCACAAGAAATTATTGAATCGCTCTATTTATAACTTAAATATTTTGCTCTATTGAGTCATATGCGTAGCTTGTATTAAAATCATCTATATCCATAAACACATAATAAAGGGATGCAGATTAATTTCAAATATTTAGAGCAATTTGAAGCAACACCTTTCATGCTAGAGAAAATGAGTAAGGCCATTTGAAGCAACAACCTTTCTCTAGTTTTATCATGTATTATACAACATTCTTTCCATTGAGTTATAGGCATAAGTTTGAGTGAAATCATCTAAATCAATAAACACATAAAAATACATAGATTTTTATTTGAGCATCTTTACAATTTCTTTTTATATTTTATTTTTACTTGCAATTTTTTCTTACACAAATACTAGTAAAAAATAAAGTAGAAAATGAAAAATATTAAAATAATAAATTTGAACAAAGATGAAATTAGTTTAATCATTTATCATACAACATTCAATCCATTGAGTTGTACACGTAGTTTGTATTGAAATCATTTCTATCATAAACATATAAAAATAAAGATTTTTATTGTCACTTTATTTTGTTTATTGTAATTTTATTTAAAAATACGGAAATTTTTATTTGGCATATTTTCACTTTTTTATTGTATTTTTACTTCCCTATAGTTTGTATTGAAATTATCTCCATCGATAAACATATAAAAATATGTATTTTTATTTGAACATCTTTTTAATTTATTTTTTTATGTAATTTTATTTAAAAAATATGGAATTTTTTTAATATTTTTCAATTTTTACTTTATTTTTTATTTTATTTGCGCTATTTTTTCACTTTTTATATTATTATTTGCTTATATTTTTTGATTTTTTTATTTTATTAGTGGCATTTCACTTTATTTTTATTTAAATTTTGGCTATTTTTGAACTTTATTTTTTAATCATTTTATTTGCCCTTATTTGCAGGTATTTTTTGAAGTCTTTATATGTTGTTTTTCACTTTTTTTCTTTTATTTGCGCATTATATTTAATTAAAATAGTTTTAAAAAAAATTGTTTGAATGTAAATATTATTATTGAAATTCCTAAAATCAACTTACAGTTTTTCTAAAATCATAATAAATTATTTACATGTAGATTATTCTTGAAGTTTGTTTACTATTGAAACCTACAAAACTTCTTGAAGTTTGTTTACTATTGAAACTTACAAAACTGAAAACGAGAAACAGATGATTAATGAACCCTACGGATCAGAAGAAGAGGAAAAGGAACTCAAGAACTAGATAATGTCAGCAAAGACTCGTCTTCAGCTGATTAGTACTCTCCTGATGTGAGAAGAAAGAGGTACAGAAAACAAGAAGGTGGAACTTGAGCTTCACAAAAATCATCAAGAGCTAATACAAATAGAGGTGGTGATGATAATGACACAGAGGAGAACAACAGAGAAGTACTTCATGGTTCACCATGGAGTGGGCCCATTAGTTGTACGGACTTTCTTGGATGAGGTAGAAGTACTTCATGGTTCACCATCTTAGAAATATACACTCTAAGATTTGGTTTTTATTTTCGCAATTTTTTCACATTTATTTTTTCATTTTATTAGCTAGTATACACCATTTTCCATCCTTCACTGTTTTATTTTATTTTATTTGTTGATTTTCACTTTTGTTTATTTTATTTTATTTGTTATGTATTTTTTCAATTCTTATTTTATTGTTTATTTTATCCTTTTGTTTTTTTTTAATTTTATTTGTTAAGTATTTTTTTCAATTTTTATTTTATTGTTTATTTTATTTGCGTTATTTTTTCCTTATTTATTATTATTATTATTATTATTATTATTATTATTATTATTATTATTATTATTATTATTATTATTATTATTATTTTAAAGGTCAATCAAATAGAAAGTAACTATTGAATAGCTCTATTTATAACCTAAATATTTATTATTATTATTTTTTTAAAGGTTAATCACAAGTAATTATTTAATCGCTCTATTTATAATTTAAATATTTTGCTCTATTGAGTCATATGCGTAGCTTGTATTAAAATCATCTATATCCATAAACACATAATAAAGGGATGCAGATTAATTTCAAATATTTAGAGCAATTTGAAGCAACACCTTTCATGCTAGAGAAAATGGGTAAGGCCATTTGAAACAACAACCTTTCATGAGTTTTATCATGTATTATACAACATTCTTTCCATTGAGTTATAGGCATAATTTTGAGTGAAATCATCTAAATCAATAAACACATAAAAATACATAGATTTTTATTTGAGCATCTTTACAATTTGTTTTTATATTGTATTTTTACTTGTAATTTTTTCTTACACAAATAAAAAATAAAGTAGAAAATGAAAAATATTAAAATAATAAATTTGAACAAAGATAAAATTAGTTTAATCATTTATCATACAACATTCAATCCATTGAGTTGTACACGTAGTTTGTATTGAAATCATTTCTATCATAAACATATAAAAATAAAGATTTTTATTTGGGCATCATTTACTTTATTTTGTTTATTGTAATTTTATTTAAAAATAAGGAAATTTTTATTTGCGCATATTTTCACTTTTTATTGTATTTTTACTTGCCCTATAGTTTGTATTGAAATCATCTCCATTGATAAACATATAAAAATATGTATTTTTATTTGAACATCTTTGTAATTTATTTTTTTATGTAATTTTATTTAAAAAATATGGAGATTTTTTAATATTTTTCAATTTTTACTTTATTTTTTATTTTATTTGCGCTATTTTTTCACTTTTTATATTATTATTTGCCTATATTTTTTGAGTTTTTTATTTTATTAGTGGCATGTTCACTTTATTTTTATTTAAATTTTGGCTATTTTTGAACTTTATTTTTTAATCATTTTATTTGCCCTTATTTGCACGTATTTTTGAAGCCTTTATATGTTGTTTTTCACTTTTTTTTCTTTTATTTGCGCATCATATTTAATTAAAATAGTTTTAAAAAAGAATTGTTTGAATGTAAAATATTATTATTGAAAATCCTAAAATCAACTTAACGTTTTCCTAAAATCAGAATAAATTATTTACATGTAGATTATTCTTGAAGTTTGTTTACTATTGAAACTTACAAAACTTCTTGAAGTTTGTTTACTATTGAAACTTACAAAACTGAAAACGAGAAACAGATGATTAATGAACCCTACGGATCAGAAGAAGAGGAAGGAACTCAAGAACAAGATAATGTCAGCAAAGACTCGTCTTCAACTGATTAGTACTCTCCTGATGTGAGAAGAAAGAGGTACAGAAAACAAGAAGGTGGAACTCGAGCTTCACAAAAATCATCAAGAGCCAATGCAAATAGAGGTGGTGATGATAATGACACAAAGAAGTACTTCATGGTTCACCATCGAGTGGGCCCATTAGTTGTACGGACTTTCTTGGATGAGGTAGAGGTGCCTTGCGCAGTAGCCTTCGAAATGGTGGAATCATTTGAGCCCATGGGAGGCTTTCCAGAAAGGATCCATTGGCGAAGCTTGAAAATTATCTTCAACCGTTCAAATGAAAATGGTGAGGTAGTGTTATTCTATGTTAATCTTGGAAATTGAAGGTCTGTTTTTTTTTTTTAATTTTTATTAGTGGGACTACTAAGGAATTTGTTGGTTAGGATAAGACAATCTTGAACTTTTCAGTTACATTGATTAACATTTAAGGGGTTATTATTAAAAATCACCTCTAAGAGTTTAGCTTAATTATCTTAAAAAAAATCTTGTTATTTTTTGAAATTACAAATAAATGCTGAAGGGGGCTACTTTTTTAAGATTAATACAAATAAACCTTAAGGCATTATATTTATGTGTGTGCCGCCGCAAGTGTAGTTTTTTGTGATTAACCTAACTTTAATTGATTAATGTGAATAATTCATGTATTTCTAGTTTTTTAGTTAGATGAACTTATGGCGTTTACATATTCTTGTTTTCCTTTTGTCAGTTGAAACTTAGTATCATGATTGTCTCATTGCACTAGGACAAGATACCCAGCATGAAGCGGTCTTACCTTTACCCTAACTTTAGGGCATCGGTTGGAAACTTATACCAGGTGTTCAATCATTCTCATTCTAAATTTTTTATTTAGCTTTTGTTTTAGGGTAGTCTGAATATGTCTTAAAAAATAACAGTATGTTGTCATGCATACTGTTATTCTATGTTAATCTTGGAAATTGAAGGTAAATTTCTTGAAACCTACAAAACTTCTTGAAGTTTGTTCATGAGCTAATACAAATAGAGGTGGTGATGATAAAGAGCTAATGAGCTCTTTATCAAGAGTTTCAATAAAATAACAGTAGAATAACATAGATAATGAGCTAAATTCATCATGTATCATATACAACATTCCATCCATTAAGTCCGGAGATTTTTATTTGCGCATCTTTTCACTTTGTTTTTTATTGTATTTTTATTTGCGCAATTTTTTCTTAGGCCAAATAAAAAATAAAATAGGAAGTGAAAAATATTAAAATAATGACTTTTAACAAAGATACATGAGTTTCATCATGTATTATACAACATTTCATCCATTGAGTCGTTAGGTTGTATTGAAATTATCTCCATGTATAAACATATAAAAATACTCATATTTTATTGTTTATTTTATTTGCGTTATTTTTTTCAATTTTTATTTTATTGTTTATTTTATTTGGCTATTTTTTTCAATTTTTATTTTATTATTTATTTGATTTGCGCTATTTTTAGTATTTCAGTAGTTTTTATTATTATTTTTTTAAGGTTAATGTAACTATTGAATCGCTCTATTTATAACCTAAATATTTATTATTATTATTTTAAAGGTCAATCACAAATAAGTATTGAATCGCTCTATTTATAACCTAAATATTTTGCTCTATTGAGTCCTACATGTAGCTTGTATTAAAATCATCTCCATTCATAAACACATAAAAAAGATGTTGGAATTAGGTACCAAAAGTCGAGATAATATGATTATTAAAGGGATGCAGATTAATTTCAGATATATAGAGCAATTTGAAGCAACGACCTTTCATGCTAGAGAAAATGAGTAAGGCTATCTGAAGTAACGAACTTTCATTAATTTTATCATGTAGCATACACAAAATTTCATCCATTGAGTTGTACTTGTAGTTTGTGAAATCATCTACGATAAACTCATAAAAATAAGGAGGTTTTTATATGTGGATCTTTTCACTTTGTTTTTTTATTGTATTTTTACTCGAGCAATTTTCACTCGTCTTCAGCTGATGAGTACTCTGATGATGTGAGAAGAAAGAGGTACAGAAAACGAAAAGGTGGAGCTCAAGCTTCACAAAAATCATCAGGAGCCAATGCAAATAAAGGTGGTGATGATAATGACACAGAGGAGAACAACAGAGAAGTACTTCATGGTTCACCATCGAGTGGGCCCATTAGTTTTACGGACTTTCTTGGATGAGGTAGAGGTGCCTTGCGCAGTAGCTTTCGAAATGGTGGAATCAATTGGGCCAATGGCAGGCTTTTCAGAAAGGATCAATTGGCCAAGCTTGAAAATTATCTTCAAAGTTCAAATGAAAATGATGAGGTAGTGATTATTCTATTTTAATCTTGGAAATTGATGGTCTTTTTTTTTTAGGGTGGGGGACTACTAAGGAATTAGTTTGGTTAGGATAAGACTATCTTGAAATTTTTATTTTATTTTATTTGGGTGGGGGACTACTAAGGAATTATTTTTGTTAGGATAAGACCATCTTGAAATTTTCAGTTCCATTGATTAACATTGAAGGGGTGATTATTAAAAATCACCCCTAAGAGTTTAGCTTAATTATCTTAAAAAAAATTGTTATTTTTCAAAATTACAAATAATCACTAAAGGGGGCTACTTTTGTAAGATATTACAAACCTCAAGGCATTATATTTATGTGTATGTGTGCGCCCACACCTGACTATACACCAGTGTAGTTATTTGTGATTAACCCTAACTTTAATTTCTTAATGTTGAATAATTCATGTACTTATAATTTTTTAGTTAGATGAACTTATGGCGTTTACATATTCCTGTTTTTCTATTCTCAGTTGAAACTTAATTTCATGATTGTCTCATTCCACTAGGACAAGATACCCAGCTTGAAGCGGTCTTACATTTACATCAACTCTACAGCATTGGTTGGAAACTTATGCTAGGTTTTCACTCATTCTCAATCTTAATTTTTTATTTAGCTTTTGTTTTAGTGTGTTCAGAATATGTCATAAAAAAACGTATAGCATTATGTTGCCATGTAGATATCTGTCGGAGCTAGTGAGATTGAGATGGTAATAGTAAAAGATTTCAATCCTATTACATACTCATCGGATGCTTGCTGTGAGCGAACATGTCATCTTTAACCCTAGCCACCACGAGTTGCAGTGGTTGTACGAGAATCAGACTTTGGAGGAAATTCAGGCTCAGTAGAATAAGCTAAATCTGGTAAACTTCACAAGGATAATGAGTTAAATTCATCATATCATATACAACATTCCATCAATTAAGTCGTGCACGGAGATTTTTATATTTGCCCATCTTTTCACTTTGTTTTTTTTAGTTGCGCAATTTTTTCTTACGCTAAATAAAAAATAAAATAGAAAGTGAAAAATATTAAAATAATGACTTTTAACAAAGATGACATGAGTTTCATATTATACAACATTTCATCCATTAAGTTTTGTATTGAAATTATCTCCATGGATAAACATATAAAAACAGTCATATTTTATTGTTTATTTTATTTGCCTATTTTTTTCAATTTTTATTTTATTGTTTATTTTATTTGCGCTATTTTTTTCAATTTTTATTTTATTATTTATTTTATTTGCCTTTTTTTTCAATTTTTATTTTATTGTTTATTTTATTTGCGCTATTTTTTTCAATTTTTATTTTATTATTTATTTTATTTGCGCTATTGTTCAATATTTTTTTTTTTAAGGTCAATGTAACTATTGAATCGCTCTATTTATAACCTAAATATTTTTTTTTAAAGGTCAATCACAAGTAAGTATTGAATCGCTCTATTTATAACCTAGATATTTTGCTCTATTGAGCCCTACATGTAGCTTATATTAAAATTATCTCCATCTATACACATACAAAAAATGTTGGGCATTAGATACCAAAAGTCAGATAATATGAATAATAAAGGGATGCACATTAATTTCAGATATTTAGAGCAATTTGAAGCAACAACCTTTCATGCTAGAGAAAATGGGTAAGGCTATTTGAAGCAATTAACTTTCATTAATTTTATCATGTAGCATACACAACATTCAATTCATTGAGTTGTATTTGTAGTTTGTGAAATCATCTGCAATAAACACATAAAAATAAGGAGATTTTTATTTGTGGATCTTTTCACTTTGTTTTTTATTTGTGTTTGCGTATCTTGTCAATTTAAATTTTATTGTATTTTTAGTTGCGCAATTTTTTCTTACACAAATAAAAAAATAGAAAGTAAAAAATATTAAAATAATGACTTTGACAAAGATGACATTAGTTTCATGATGTATTATACAACATTTCATCCATTGAGTCGTGTAGTTTGTATTAAAATTATCTCCATGGATAAACATATAAAAAATACTCATATTTTATTGGTTATTTAATTATTTACGCTATTTTTTTCAATTTTAATTTTATTGTTTATTTTATTTGAGTTATTTTTTTTAATTTTTATTTTATTGTTTATTTTATTTGCGCTATTTTTCAGTATTTTTATTATTATTATTACTATTATTTTAAAGGTCAATAAAATAGAAAGTAACTATTGAATCGCTTTATTTATAACTTAAATATTTATTTTTATTTTTTTTAAAGGTCAATCACAAGTAACTAATAAATCGCTCTATTTATAATTATTACTATTATTTTAAAGGTCAATAAAATAGAAAGTAACTATTGAATCGCTTTATTTATAACTTAAATATTTATTTTTATTTTTTTTAAAGGTCAATCACAAGTAACTAATAAATCGCTCTATTTATAACCTAGATATTTTGCTCTATTGAATCCTACGTGTAGCTGGTATTAAAATTATCTTCATCCATAAACATATAAAAAAGATGTTGCACATTAGGTATCAAACGTCGAGATAATATAAATAATAAAGGGATGCATTGAGGAATTTGAAGCAGCGACCTTTAATGCTAGAGAAAATGGGTTAGGCCATTTGAATCAACAACTTTCATTAGTTTTATCATGTAGCATACACAACATTCAATCAATTGAGTTGTACGTGTAGTTTGTGAAATTATCTACTTTAAACACATAAAAATAAGGAGATTTTTATTTGCGTATCTTTTCACTTTGTTTTTTTTATTGTATTTTTACTCGCGCAATTTTCACTCGTCTTCGGCTGATGATGTGAGAAAAACGAAGTAACGAGAAGGTGGAGCTCGAGCTTCACAGAAATCATCAGGAGCCAATGCAAATAGAGGTGGTGATGATAATGACACAGAAGAGAACAACAGAGAAGTACTTCATGGTTCGATCACCATCGAGTAGGCCCATTAGTTGTACGGACTTTCTTGGATGAGGTAGAGGTGCTTTGCGCAGTAGCCTTCGAAATGGTGGAATCGATTGGCGAAGCTTGAAAATTATCTTCAATTCAAATGAAAATGATGAGATAGTGATTGTTTTATGTTAATCTTGGAAAGTTTTTTATTTTAATTTTTTTTGGGTGGTGGACTACTAAGGAATTAGTTTGGTTAAGATAAGACCATCTTCAAATGGTCAGTCCATTGATTAACATTTAAGGGGTGATTATTAAAAATCACCCCTAAGAGTTTAGCTTAATTATCTTAAAAAACTTGATATTTTTCAAAATTACAAATAATCACTGAAGGGGCTACTTTTTTAAGGTAAAATACAAACAAACCTCAAAGCATTATATTTATGTGTGTGTGCGCACACTGGACTGTACCCCAGTGGTGTTTTTTGTGATTAACCCTAACTTTAATTGTTTAATGCTGAATAATTAATGTACTTCTAGTTTCTTAGTTAGATGAACTTATGCCGTTTACATATTCTTGTTTTTCCTTTGTCAGTTGAAACTTAGTTTCATGATTGTCTCATTGCACTAGGACAAGATACCAATTGCTTGAAGCGGCCTTACCTTTACAGCAATTCTAGGTGTTCACTCATTCTCATTCTTAATTTTTTATTTAGCTTTTGTTTTAGTGTATTCTGAATATGTCTTTAAAAAACGTATAGCAGTTTGTTGCCATGCAGACACCTGTCGTAGCTAGTGAGATTGAGATGGTAATAGTAAAAGATTCCAATCCTATTACATACTCTTCGGATGCTCATCTTTAACCCTATCCACCATGAGTTGCAGTTGTTGTACGAGAATCAGACTTTGGAGGAAATTCAGGCTCAGTATAATGAGCTAAATCGAGTAAGCTTCATAAGGATAATGAGCTAAATTCATCATCTATCATACAACATTCCATTCATTAAGTCGAGCAAGAAGATTTTTATTTGTTCGTCTTTTCACTTTGTTTTTTATTTTAGTTTTAGTTGCGCAATTTTTTCTTACGCAAATAAAAAATAAAATAGAAAGTGAAAAATATTAAAATAATGACTTTAAAAAAGATGACATGAGTTTTATCATGTATTATACAATATTTCATCCATTGAGTCCCGTAATTTATATTGAAATAATCTCCATGGATAAATATATAAAAATACTCATATTTATTTGCAAATCTTTTCAATTTATTTTTTTATTTTAATTTGATTTTTACTTGCAAAAACCGCAAATAAAAAATAAAGTAAAAATTGAAAAATATTAAAATAAAGATTTGAACAAAGTTACAGGAGTTTCATTATGTTTTATACAATATTTGATCCATTGAGTTGTATGGGTATTATGTATTGAAATCATCCTTATCATAAACACATAAAAATAAGTATTTTTATTTGCGGATCTTTTCACTTTATTTTTTTATTGTATTTTTACTTGCGCAATTTGGTAACTTTTTTAGTCGATGAACTCGTGAAACTCTATGCTTCATCCGAAAGAGGCAGGATAATGACTTTTTTCTGTATTACAGTATTATTAATTACTCGTTGGATTTATTTAGGTCATTTTCCATTAAATTATTTATATGAATGTTAATCTGTCTTTCCTCTTATTAATTACTCGTTGGATTTATTTAGGTCATTTTCCATTAAATTATTTATATGAATCTTCCCTTATTTTTCCCTTATTCATATAGTTCCACATTTAAAAAAAATAATAACAACCTTTTAAGTACAATAATAGGCCAAATTACTATTTTTACCCAGGGCTTTGCTACTTCAAAAATAAATTAAAAACGGAAAGTACTTGTGAGAAATTACTCGTGTTTGCTTATCAGATTTTTAGTGTTTACTTGTGCAATTTTTACTTATTGATTAGAAACAATAGCAAGTGAGAAAGTACTTGTTAGCTTATCGGTTCTATTGTTTTTAAATATTTACCATCATCGACTACATTAACAAAAAACTACATAATACTACTTTTTGTAGGAATTAATCAGGACAAGTTTTTAATAATTGCTCTATATATAACCTATATATTTTGCCCTAAAACAAATACAATAACATTTCCCTTGGATATTTTGCCCTAAAACAAATACAATATTAACATTTCTCCTCATTTGTGTCAGGGACTACCACAATAGCCATCCATCCATTGACAACCTCTTTTTCTCTACTTATTTCATCAATCATCTTCATCTATCTATTCAATCCATCCATTGACAACCTCTTTTTCTCTACCTATTTCATCAATCATCGTTGTCTATCTATTCAATCCAGGTGAATAGTTGTATTTCCCTTAATTTTATCTTATTAACATAAATTTTGTTATTTCCTATTTTAATCTTGTATCAAATATTAATTTTTTTTTTTTTGAATTTTTGTTGGCCTATTGTGTATGATAGAATAGAAATATGACAGTGTAAGTGACATTTTTTTAACACTAATGTCAAGAAAATATTTTAAATTTTTTAGAATTATACACTCTAAAATTTGCTTTTTATTTGCGCAATTTTTTCACATTTGTTCTTTCATTTTATTAGCGTAGTATACACCATTTTCTATCTTTCACCGTTTATTTTATTTTATTTGTTGGTTTCACTTTTGTTTTTTATAATTTTATTTGTTAAGTATTTTTTTAATTTTTATTTTATTGTTTATTTTATTTGCGCTATTTATATTTTATTATTATTATTATTATTATTATTATTATTATTATTATTATTATTATTATTATTTATCGCTCTATTTATAACTTAGATATTTATTATTATTATTATTATTATTTAAAGGTCAATCACAAGTAACTATTGAATCGCTCTATTTATAACCTAGATATTTTACTCTATTGATTCCTACGCGTAGTTTGTATTAAAATCATTTACATTCATAAACACATAACAAAAATATCCAGCAATTCGCGAGTCGATCTTACGAGTAACACTACTATCTGTATGTAAAAATGTTTTTATGTTTGCAACAAAGAAAAGAGGAAAAGATATAGCATAATATAATGCAAAGTTTGAGTTTTTGTTTTAAAATAAATTATCTAAGAAATAAAAATCTAAAAATAATCAAGAAACAATTAACTAGATTTAATTAATAAAAAGAGAGACTAAGGTTTCGGGTTCATCAAACACAAATATTGTATCTTCAATTTAAGAGATTCAATTCAAAACTAAAACGTCCGTCTCCGGTAGATTTTAGGATATTCGATTACCTAAGTCTTGTAATTGCTCCTAAGCCTCATACAAGTATTAAAAATCAAGTTGGCATTTAATCAAACACCTTGGATGCTATCGTAAATCTCTAACCCTAATTCATGTTTAAATCCCCCTAACCTTCGCGAGAAAATTAGCTACTCATATGGTCTATTAGATGCTACACCCGGTGTAATACTCTTGTGGCATATTAACCGTAGATGCATACACCATACACGTCGGTGTGTGTGATTGTGTGTGTACTTGTATAAAATAATAATAAATCTACGGCTATTAGATGCATGGTGTACTCCACCGGGTGTAGCATAGACTAAACCCTACTCATATGGATATTGAACAAGAACAAGCAATTAAAAAGCAAGAAATTCATGTTGAAGATATTTATTGGAATATAGAAGAACAATTGAATAAGAAAGCATAAGTGATATATCAAACTAAATTAAAATAAAAAACTTACTAGAATTTGAATGAGAATTCAAACAAACTAAATCAAGCTACACTATAGATGATCCGAGCAATTTGAAGTTAACAATCTCCACGTGAAAAAGTACCCTAAGCCTAGTCTCCAGGTCTCCAAAAACGTGCGTCCAGAAAATCCCCCAACCTTAATATATAGTACATCAAAATCATAGGTCAAATTCGGTCAATAATCTGTAAATTGGACCAAGCGGTCGCCTGGGTACGGAGCGGACGCTCGCGACATGTGGCAGGCGAGCGCTAAGTGAGGGAGCGGGCGCTTGCTGCAATTTGGCAGATTCTGGACAAGGGGGCAAGCGGCCGCCTGGTCACCAGGCGGGCGCCTGCTGACTGCCGCGAGCGAGCGCTTGGGTGTCTGGGCCATGTAGAAGACTCTAAGGGATTTCCGTAGAGGTATATATCATCTCCATAGGTGGTCTGAGTTGGGAGACCCAAGCTCTCCAAGTTCGATTCGCATACACTCCGGGGCAGCTGCGTACTGGGATGGAAACTCAAGAATTGCGACTATATGACGGAGATCTATGATAATAAAATGGCAGGGCCTCATACACCTCTTCGAGATATTTCCGACAAGATATGGACCATGCATGTATGTGGTCGGAGCTGAGAGAACCAAGCTCTCCAAGTTTGCTGCACATACACCCCGGGGCAGCTGCATATTGGGCTGAAAACCCGTGAATTCCGGATTTATGACAGAAAACCATGACAACAAACTGGTAGGGCCATGTAGAGGATTTCAAGATATTTCCGACAATGTATGGATCGTGTTTTTAGGTGGTCGGAGTTGGGAGAACCAAAGTGGTCAAGTTTGTAGCGCAATCACGATAGGTGGTCGGTCAAATCACTTTACCGTTTTTCAACTCGTTTTCGCATTGAACATGATCATACACCTACACACTCCACAAAACGTCAAACCTAGAATGATGCACAAAAATGACACAAAATAGCATGAGACGACACAAAACATCATAGGAAAAGTAGCACAAAAACATGTAAATCAATAACCTAGATATTTATTATTATTATTTTTTTAAAGCTCAATCACAAGTAACTATTGAATCGCTCTATTAATAACCTAGATATTTTGCTCTATTGAGTCCTCCGCTTATCTTGAAATCATATCCATCCATAAACACATAAACTAGATGTTGCGCATTAGGTACCAAAAGTTGAGATAATGTGAATAATAAAGGGACGCAGATTAATTACAGATATTTAGAGAAATTTGAATCAATTTAGAGCAATTTGAATCAACGATCTAGAGAAAATGGGTAATGCCATTTGAAGCAACGAACTTTCATGAGTTTTATTATGTACCATACAACATTCCATCCATTAAATTGTACGCATAGATTGTATTGAAATCATCTCAATTCATATACATATAAAAATACGTATTTTTAAGCAATTTTTTCTTATTACATATAAAAATAAGTATTTTTAAATCATCTCCATCGATAAACATATAAAAATACAAATTTTTATTTGTGAATCTTTTCACTTTTTTTTATTTTATTTTTACTTGCCCAATTTTTTCTTATTACATATAAAAATTCTTTTCACTTTGTTTTTTATTTTATTTTTACTTGCCATACAAATTTTTATTTACAGAGAATTTTATTTGGACATCTTTTCACTTTGTTTTTTATTTTATTTTTACTTGCGTAATTTTTTAGCAAATAAAAAATAAAGTAGAATCTAAAAATATTAAAATAATGACTTTAATTAAAGAAAGATAACATGAGTTTCCTCATGTATCATAAATCATTCCATCTATTGAGTAGTAAGTGTAGCTTGTATTGAAAGCATCTCTATCGAAAAACACGCAACAAGATGTTGCGCATTACTGCATTAGGTATCAGAAGTCAATATAATATGAATAATAAAGGGATGCACATTAATTTATGATATTTAGAGCGATTTGAATTAACGACCTTTCATGCTAGAGAAAATTGTAAGATAATTTGAAGAAACCACTTTTTATAGTTTTATCATGTATTATACAACATTTCTTCTATTGAGTTGTAGGTGTAGTTTGTAGTGAAGTCGTCTACATCAATAAGCACATAGACCTTTAATGCTAGACTAATGGTAAGATGATTTTAAGCAACGAACTTTCATGAGTTTTATTATGTATTATACAACATTCCTTCCATTGAGTTGTAGGCTTAGTTTGTAGTGAAATCATCTACATCAATAAACACATAAAAATATAGAGATTTTTATTTGCGCATCTTTACAATTTGTTTTTATATTGTATTTTTACTTGCAATTTTTTCTTACGCAAATAAAAAATAAAGTAGAAAATGAGGATCAAATGTCATAGGTAACTCCAAGACATTGCTATTGACCTATACCAAAAAAATAATGAATTTGAACAAAGATGACATGCATGTACAGTATCATACAACATTTCATCCATAGTCGTACACCTAGTTTGTGTTGAAGTATTTTCCCAGCCTGATTGAAGTGAATTGTTTTCTTATCCGTGGGTTCTCTTTTGCAGAAAAATAAGTTTGCATTGGGCTGGAGGTGAACAGTGATTTGGGCTTACAAGGTGTTGGGCTGAGCATTCAAGTGTACTGGGCAAACAAGTAAACTGGGCTGACCCAAGATGGATCAACAAAGTCATGCAGTTGGTAGTTGAAGAGTGGGGGTAGTGGGCTGAGTTATGGAATGATGGATCAAGGAAGTTGCAGCCCACTACGTTTGAGGTGATGAATCTCTACAAATAGCAGATCAAGAAACTTCATCAATCACGGCTTACTTAGAGAAAATCAAGAGGAAAATATTCAACCTTGAGTGAAGAGTGTTGTCATATTTTCTTTACATTTTGTAAGCATCATTGTATTAAGTGCTACGACTTTGTGTAGTCTTAATACCGAGCGAATATTGTAATTATTGAATGAGAAAGTTTGTGGCCTTGAGGCTATTGCGAGTTGTTCGAGTGAAGAACAACTCGTGAATTTTTTATCCCCGTTTGTCTTTTAATTTCCGCTGCTTTATTTAGTACAGGTACTTGTAGTTGCGTTTTCAGGTTCTAACAAGTGGTATCAGAGCGGTGCACTCGACGGACAGAGTGTTGATCGCTGGTCATCGATACTAACTACATGCAACAACGGTTGATCGTACTTAACGGGTCAAATTATTCTCATTGGAAGGTGCGTATCAGGTGCAAAATCAAGTCCATCGACACACGTGCGTGGGACAAAATTGAAGATGGTTGGGAGCACCCAATGCACGAAGATCGCGGCGATCAAGTCCTCAAACCATCTCGGCTATGGACCAAGGATGAACGCGAAGCCGCTTGTGCAAATGAGAAGGCACTTTCAGAAATCTACAGTTCAGTGGACACTCACATGTTCAGGCTGATCAAGAACTCTAAGTCTGCAAAGGAGGCCTGGGACACACTTCAACTCCACTGTGAAGGAAACAAGTCTGTTCGGGAGTCACGTCTCAGGATCCTTGCATCCAGGTTTGAGAACTTAAGGATGAAGAATATGAATCTGCATCAAGTTATTTCAATACGATCTATGATATTGCTAATGAGTGTGCAGAACTTGGTGATCCTATCCTTAACAAAACTCTGGTTTCAAAAGCGTTACGAACCATGAATTCAAAGTTTCTCACCAAAGTCATCACTCTTGAGACAGCAAAGGGAGTAGATAATCTCGACTTTGGTGAATTGATGAACATCATGAAGACACATGAGATGACCATGGTTGAAAGAGAACAGTGTGACTCCAACATCTCACATGTCACCGCCCTGTATGGAGAAGGAACGTCAAAATCCAGATCTCCTAAAAAACAGTCAGACGACCAGCCTGAGAGTGATGAAGAAGAGTCAACCCTCATTGAACTGTTGAATGCCAAGAACAATGACGACAAACTGGCGCTGATCACCAAACAACTGAGTCACATGTTCAAAAATAAAAAGTGGCAGTCAAGAGGTCAGAAGTTCACTGACCGAAATGATTCGTCAGGTACAAAGCTCACAAGTCCAAAGTCTGAAGGCTTCAAACCAAGACCAAACAACCAGAACCTCATTGAAGGCACAAAGTCTAAAGACTACTCAACCGTTCAATGCTACGAGTGTAACGGCATAGGTCACTTTGCAAACGAATGCGCAAACACTCACAGGAAGATGGGGAGAAAGGTGGCATATGTTACACTTCCAGATGATACTCTAAGCGAGAATGAAGAGGCTGATGGTTCAAAGACTCCGGTCAAAGAAGAAAGTGCTCTACTGATTGAACACATGGAATCAACCCAAACTGACTCAGACGTGGAAGGTTATG
Organism: Euphrasia confusa; assembly: GCA_954870475.1. Classification (NCBI taxonomy): domain Eukaryota; kingdom Viridiplantae; phylum Streptophyta; class Magnoliopsida; order Lamiales; family Orobanchaceae; genus Euphrasia; species Euphrasia confusa. The sequence continues at coordinate 8,353,929 of OX940949.1, forward strand.
AAACTGAATATTCAAATCTATTTTGTCTAACCTCAGTTGTGTCTGATTCAGGAAGTGATGAGATTCATGGTCACAGAACCAAGTAAATACCAGGTGGTCCTTAAAGAAGTGTATTACTCTCTCAAAGGAAAGTACAGCAAGTTGAATGCTCTAAACAAAGTTCTCCAGACTGAAAATGATCATCACAAGTCAGATCTTGCCAAACTTGAGAGGTTGCTGACCAAGAAAGAATTGGAACTCAACAAAACAAATGGAGCACTGATCGAGATCAAACACAAGCTGGACAATGCCAAGGCCACTTTCAGAAGGATGAATCAAGGTAAGATGACTCTTGATGAAATTCTTAGTATGGGTATTCAAGATAACGGAAATTGTGGTCTTGGTTTTCAGAAAGTTACTGATCAAGAAGAATTCCCCACCAAAGTTGTAAAAGTCAAGTCTTCAAAAGCTCCCGTCTCAGCAACTCATTTTGTGAAATCATGTTCCAGTACTTCTGTTGTTTCTGAAAAAACTTGCAATGAATCTTGTACTGTTGATAAATCAAATGTTATTTCCATTTTGAAAAGAACTTCTGAGACGGACAAAATCGACAAAATTTTTCAAAGTAGTACCGTAACTCAAAAACACGAGAAACAATTTGTTTGTAGTTACTTTTCAGTTCCAGGACATATTAAATCTTTCTGTAAAGTGAAAATTTCTGATGTGAAAAATCTTAAAAATATTAAAAGCTCGTCAAGCTCTTCCAAATCAGGTATCGCGTCCTCACAGACTCCATCATTCAAGAAATGGGTTGTAAAGTCTAACCATGTTTGCAATGTTGTACTTTCAGTCTCCAATACTAAGTGTACAGGATCATGGTACTTCGACAGTGGCTGCTCAAATCACATGACTAGAAACTCTAAGTTTCTAAAGGACTACTGTACAATAAATGGAGGTACAGTGACCTATGGTAGTGGTACTAAAGGTAAAATTGTGGGTAAGGGAACCTTGAATGTTGTTGGATTACCTGAACTAACTAAAGTGTTTCATGTTGAAGGACTGCAGGCTAATCTCATTAGTATTAGTCAGTTATGTGATGAAGGTCTGCATGTTACTTTTGAGCAAGGAGCTTGCAAAGTTTTTGATAAAGATGCAAAGTGTATTCTGACAGGAGACAGGTCAGCAAACAACTGCTACACCACGGGAAATAGAAGTGCATGCAATTTTCTTCAAGTCGATGATACAACATTATGGCACAACAAGCTTGGGCATACAAACTTCAAAAATCTTCAGAGACTGAGTAGATTCAATGCAGTTATCGGACTCCCAGAAATCACCTCATGCAACACAAGAGTGTGTGAATCATGCCTCAAAAGCAAACAAGTCTGCACGTCTCATCTGGCAACTGATTCATCATATAGTTCAACCATGAGATGCTTTGAATTACTTCACATGGACCTCATGGATCCTATGGAGGTAGAAAGCTGGGGAGGTAAATGGTACTCACTCGTTATTGTGGATGATTTTTCCAGATTCACTTGGATAAAATTTCTAAATTCAAAAGCTGAAACATATAATGCTTTCAAAGAAACATACTTGAGAATCCGTACAATGTTCCAGGGCAAAGTTAGTCGACTCAGGACTGACCATGGAACAGAGTTCGAGAACTCTATGTTTTCAGGTTTTTGTAACAAAAGAGGAATCCATCATGAATTTTCAGCACCAAAGACTCCACAGCAAAATGGAGTGGTCGAGCGGAAAAATCGAACTCTGAAGGAAATTGCTAAAGTCATGATGAGCTCAAAACAAATGTCAAAGAAGTTTTGGGCAGAAGCATTAAACACAGCATGTCATGTGACTAACCGGGTCAATCTCAGACCAGGAACATCTATGACATCATATGAAATTGTGAATGGTAAAAAGCCTAATGTTAAATACTTTCATGTGTTCGGTTGTGTTTGTTTCATGGTTAATGACAGGAAGCATAGGTCCAAGTTTGATGACAATGCTGAAGAAAGAGTGTTTGTGGGATATTCAACATATAGCAACGCATTCAGAGTTTTCAATCCAGTAACCAGAACTGTACAAGAATCAGTAAATGTCAGGTTTATCGACCAGAATGAAATTGTCTTGAACCCAACAGAAGGGGTTATGATAGAGCAACAGCCACTTACATCAAACAGTCAACTGACCGATGATGACTCAGTACCAATTACTGATGCTACTGATCCAGAACCAGTCACTGAACATCAAAACCCCAACTCAGATGAAGATACAAATACTTCAGATGATGAATCAAGTCAAGATGAATCTGATCAAGTCATGATAGAGAGTTCAATCAATACTGGTCAACAAACACGACAACGAGAAGCACCAGGACATATCCGAAGAAATCATCCCTCAACACAAATTATTGGAAGTCTTGAAGACAAGATGCGAACTCGAGGTAAGAGGATTAATTATAGAGATATGATAAACAATATTTGCATGACATCTGTTTTTAATGAAGTTCGAAATGTTACCTTCTTGTCTCTAACTGAACCTAAAAATGTCAAAATGGCTCTTGAGGATGAGTTCTGGGTAAGAGCAATGCAAGAAGAACTTAACGAGTTTGTCAGAAACAAAGTCTGGACTCTGGTCCCGAGACCACCTAATGCGAATGTTATTGGTACTAAATGGATATTTAAAAACAAAACTGATGAGTTTGAACAGGTGATTCGGAACAAAGCACGTCTTGTGGCTCAGGGATACACACAGGTTGAAGGCATTGACTATGATGAGACCTTCGCTCCAGTCGCCAAACTTGAGTCCATCAGATTGTTGATTTCCATTGCATGTCTTCTCAACATCAAACTTCAACAAATGGACGTAAAGGCTGCCTTTCTCAACGGAGTGATTGAAGAAGAAGCATTCGTTGAACAACCTAAATGATTTGAAGATCCAGATCATCCGGACTACGTTTACTATCTTCAAAAAGCATTGTATGGACTGAAACAGGCTCCACGTGCATGGTACAGTTGCTTAACTGATTTCTTACTGTCTTTTGGTTTCAGTTGTGGTACCGCTGATAGTACCTTGTTCATCAAGAAAAATAACAAGGATCTTTTAATCGCTCAAATATATGTTGATGACATAGTGTTCGGATCAACCTGTCCAAAAATGTTGAATGAGTTTTCAAAAGCAATGTCTACTAACTTTGAGATGAGTATGGTCGGGGAGTTGTGCAATTTTCTTGGCTTGCAGGTCAAACAAAAAGAAGAAGGGATTTCTGTGTCACAAAGCAAATACGCAAAGAACTTAGTAAAAAGATTCGGACTGGAAGGAGCTAAATTCACCAAAACTCCCATGTGTACCACAGAGAAGCTGTCCAGATACATGACTGGAATTAGTGTGGATCCAACCATTTATAGATCAATGATTGGCAGTCTTCTTTACTTAACCACAACACGACCTGACATCATGTTTAGTGTCTTTACTTGTGCCAGGTATCAATTCAAACCAACAGAGATGCATCTCAACGCAGTCAAACGAATTATCAAGTACGTGAACTCAACTGCAGAACTTGGAGTTTGGTATACCAAAGACACCACATCAAATCTCATTGGGTACTCAGATGCGGACTGGGCAGGTGACTCAGATGAAAGAAAAAGCACCAGCGGAGGGTGTTGTTTCCTGGGGAATAACTTGGTCTCTTGGCACAGCAAGAAACAAAATTGTATTGCATTATCTACAGCTGAGTCAGAGTACATTGCTGCCGGAAGTTGCAGTACTCAACTCCTATGGTTCAAAAAGATGCTTGCTGATTATTCTCTTAAGTCTGATATACTGGTGATGAGATGTGACAACAATAGTGCTATCCAAATGAGCAACAATCCAGTCTAACATCAACGAACAAAACACATCAGCATAAGACATAACTTTATTCGAGACCTTGTTGCAGATAAGGTAATCAAACTTGAATATGTCCATACTGAAAAACAACTTGCTGATATATTTACAAAACCCTTGACTTATGAACGATTTACATTCCTGAAAAACTCTTTATGTCTGGGCACCATATGATTGGGTTGTTCGGGTTGGGATCTGGTCTTGAGACTTCTATGCTAATATGTTGTTCTATCACTGAATATCTGTCGTAATCACACTGTCTATGCTTTCTCTTGAAAGATTCCCGTGTGTCATCGTGTGTTGATCTGATAGTGTCTATCCTTCCCCTGAGTAGATATAAAAAAAAAAAAAATAGGGGTACTCGTTGTACTGGGAACTTGAATGATCTCACACTCGACTACTATTTAGAGTACTCGTTGACTTAGGATCTTGGCTGATCTTGGTTTCGACTACTATGTTGTAGAGTACTCGTTGACTTGGGATTGTGATTGATTTCGGTCTCGACTACTTAGTGTATATTTCTAGGGGTACATGTTGATACGGGGACTCTTGACTAACCTCATTCTCATCTGCCTGTTGTTGTTTGGCTTTGTTGACTTGGATTCTTGAGTGAGTTCGGTCTCAACTGTGACTAGGTTGGCCTCGTTGATAATGGGCACTGGTTGGTTTATGTCTCGTTTTACCTTTTCAGGGGATAAACTGATACTTGTGATCAACTGGTTAGATGACTGGATTTTCCTTTCAGTGTTGTGTTACTTGATGTTTGTGTGTTAGATACTTTCTGACGTCTCTAGTAAGATCCTAACTCGAACAGGTGTGGGTTGTGGAGACCTTATGACATGACTGGGTATATTGGAATTGGTCTTCTTACTTCATGGTGTTCCAAATAATCACATTGTTTTTAGTTAACATATTCAGGAGTGATTATTTTTATCGTGGTTCTTTTCTGTCTAATTTGTGTTGTTGATAGTGGGTTGGTTGCATGCTCTTGTGTTAGTGGGCCGAGTGGGCTATCAGGATTTGACCAGAAATCCAACCGACACTTAGTGATGACTCTCACGTATCCCCACGAAATCGGTTCATCTTCACTCCATCACTACCGTCCACTACCACTACAAAAGGGTTTTACTTCCTCTTTCACTTTTACTAACCCTACTTTCAACTACCAGTTTTACAGCCGCACATCCAAAATTTCACCATGGATCCAAGTATGCAAGATTACTTCAAACTACTACTCAAAGACGACCCAGTCACTCTCCAAAAAGTCCTCTCTCTCAGTCCCGCACCTGAGTTACCTACCCCAGATCTGCAACTTCCTATTGTTGTTCATCGTGAACTGTTCACTAACCCTTTCGTGCAGGATGATGTTGAAATTCCAATTACACTTGATGATGACAACCACACTGTTCCTCCTTCAACCAAACTCGCCACAGATGATGGAAGTGGTCAACAAGAACCAGAACATGTTCAACCATTACAATCAACCAAACCTAAACGAGTCAAACAGAGATCTACTGGTCCATATGGAAACCGTCGTCGTGCTCATCTAAAAAAGGAACCGTCTCCACCAAGTCGCCGGAGTGATAGGCTTCAACAGTCTTCAACCAAACCACCACCACCAGAGAAAGCTGAACCATTGGTGACACAGGTCGACTCCTCAACAACAGAATCCAATGGCTCATCTCCTCCCTCACCTTCCCCCACTGTTGATTTTGGGTATGGCAATGGTGACCCGTTTTTAGAGCAACAACTACATGATGAGGATATGAAGGCTAAAGCAAACTTCTATGAGACTCCACTACTGGAGGTATCAAACTGTATATCATCTGAGTTTCAAACAAAGCTTGCTAGGTTTCACTTTCAGTGGTATATCAAAAGATCCTTACTCTCTGAATGCAACATCAATCTTGCCTCATTTCAAAATTTTTATATCTCTGAATTCCTTGTTTCCACAAACCTGATGAAATCAGTAACCTGTGCCACAAAATTTCCCATAAAGATTATACAGCAATTCTACTGTAATGTCAAAGGCACTTGGACAGAACCAGATGATATCAACTATGGTCGTGTTCTTGTGAAAGGCCATATCTACAGGATTACTCCTGATGTGATTAACAAGTTTCTTGGCCGTCCAGTGACTGGGTATTCAACTCCCATTGTGGATGAGTGGGTAATGGCACATGTTCTTACTGCGGGTCACTCTCACAAATGGTTTGAAGGCAAGCTTTTTGTTCCTAATACCATTAACATGTCTGCTTTTCATGTTGTGCTGTTCAGATTGTGCTTATCCAACTGGATGCCTAATACTCACAAGTCCTCACTTACTGTGGAATATGCCACATTCCTATACTTGATTTCCACAAACAAGTCCCTGAACTTGGGTGAACTGATCTATCAACGCATCTATGATTCTGTGCCAAACCAAGTTCAGAGAGGCATTCAGTATCCATCTTTGATATATAATATTCTGGTACAACAAGGTTTTACCTATAATCATGAAGAGGATGGCCCCATGTCAGAAAACCCCAAACAGGTTGAGGTCCATTACAGCCTGACAAAGCCTTCTACAGCAAGAGTCCTTGACCTGCCATGGGATCCAGCCAAACCCTTACCTCCTTTACTCAAACAACATAATATTATGATTCCCTTGACTGTGCTCATTGATCATAGGAAGACACTGGAGGATGTTATCATCCTTCTCAATGCTCAGATTGTTGATCTCACTATGTCCACACCAGACGACCATCGGCAAGGGGGAGAATGTGCATCAGCTTTAGGGGGAGCAAGGGCCAGAGCAAGTAGCAGGAAACAGAAGGGTAAAGGAAAGAGGGTCTCTGCTGCACCAAAGGATAAAGGCAAGGGGTTACTGGATGAAGAGACTGAAGAAGATGAGGAGTTGGACATGACACAGAAGCTGAAGAGGAAGAGGGATGGTGCTGATGATGATCTTCTGTGAAAAGAATCTGATGTGATGTGATGGTGTTGCTGTGTTACTCAGTTTTCTGAGTTTTCTTTTGTTTGATTTTGGTTGACCACTTCTGATGGTTGTTGAACAATTTACTTTCTGCCTTGGGTTGTGTCTTTCTGAACAATGAACTTAGGTTCTAATGGATGTTGTTTTGAATTGATTTCCTTTTTGTTTGGCTGTGTCTTTTCCTTGTGGTCCTTGTCTTTTTGCAAGTTGATACAAGGAAGACTCCAAGTATCAAGTTCAATACGGCTGGCAAAAAGGGAGAGTTTGTTGAGGTATTTTCCCAGCCTGATTGAAGTGAATTGTTTTCTTATCTGTGGGTTCTCTTTTGCAGAAAAATAAGTTTGCATTGGGCAAGAGGTGAACAGAGATTTGGGCTTACAAGGTGTTGGGCTGAGCATTCAAGTGTACTGGGCAAACAAGTAAACTGGGCTGACCCAAGATGGATCAACAAAGTCATGCAGCTGGTAGTTGAGGAGTGGGGTAGTGGGCTGAGTTATGGAATGATGGATCAAGGAATATTAAAGAATTATTTTTTATTGATGTTTACTTTTATTTTCACGTTTTTTAGTTTATTTATTGATGTTTACTTATATTTTTTTCATTTTATTTGTACATTATTTTTTTCAATTTTCATTTTATTTTTTTTTAAATAGAGTAAAAATTGAAAAATATTAAAATAAAAAATTATTTTTTATTGGTGTTTACTTTTATTTTAACGTTTTTTTAATTTATTTATTGGTGTTTACTTATATTTTTTTCATTTTATTTGTACAGTATTTTTTTTCAATTTTCAGTTAAATTTTTTATTTTATTTACTCTATTTTTTTTACTTTTTATATTATTATTTGTCTGTATTTTTTGAGTTTTTTATTTTATTTATGACATTTTCACTTTATTTTTATTTAAATTTTGGCTATTTTTGAATTTTATTTTTTCATCATTTTATTTGCCCTTATTTGCATGTATTTTCTTTTTATTATATGTCAATTGCAATGTCTTGGGTTACTTTATACAATAGGGATTCCTGGTTTTTTTTTTAGTGTAAACTAACAACCCTTGACATTTGCGCATCATATTTAATTAAAATAGTTTTTAAAAAAATTGTTTGAATGTAAAATATTATCATTGAAAATCCTAAAGGATCTCTATAATTTTATTTTAGTTTTTTTTATACCAAATTAAGATCTTATCGCATTCCTATTACAACTTTAATTATTTGTATAGTAAAAGAAATAATAAGATTAGAATTAATGAGACAAAATACTTTAATTTGTCCCACCACAAACAACATAAAAGTCAGGCACTTACATAATTACTTGCTTGTGTTTCATATGAAAATGGTTTAAATTGGTTTGGTGCAAAGAAAAAAAAACAAGAATCTTAATTGAAGTAGCTCATCCTGGATGCTTTTGAACTAATTTAATTAGTTCGGTTTTTCGGACCGCTGAGCTAATTTGTCTAGTTGCTCGATAAGATTGTGAACCAAGTATTACAGTACTTGTGTTCAATAACTACACCTCGTTCGTGCTCAAGCCTTGCTTTGACTTGAGCAGCTCATGAACAACACATTTTGGCTGATAAGCTCATGTGTATAGGCTTTACCTGTAAATTTTATCAAATCTGAAATTCATATTTTTCGACAAAATTCCACCTTCTCTTGTTGAATGTGCACACAAGCTAAATAAATAAAAACTTGAGTAACAACACGACAATCGATGATTGTTATTGATATTTTGGCTTATACTCACTCCAAGTGCTTGTCATTGATGATTTAAAACAAATAAGAGTATCGTTTATCAACAAAGATTTTCATGATAGAACTCGTGCGCTCAGAGATCCGACATATAACACGACTCGTGGTCCTCGTCGATCGCATGATACCTTGGAGATGCAATAACACCTACAGTTGCTCCAGGGCAAACAACCGCACAGACACTATCATGCCGGAAACAATGATCCACTGATCCGGAGGAGCATTGAACATTCCTGCTCCACAGGACCATGAGACAATTAAACAAATGAAAAACAATCTACAACACACTAACCAGCTCAAGTGTATCCCAAGAAACGGACTGCGACAAAGGGACTTCAGATGGTCTGTAGAAACATGCGTGCTAGCTTAACATCTATCATCTATGGGATGAAATCACAATTCTATATTACACAAATTTAAATGTATTTGAGAATTATAACATAATTCATCAAATTTGTGAAGAAAAAAACATACACGCTTGCACCAAAATACAAGCCTTAGACGACTGTAAACAAGCTTTATTATGCTGCAAAAATTTTAAAAGTATTGAAGTGAAGCCTTGCACTCGATCTGTTGAAAAAAGTCAAAAAACTACAAGGCACAAGGTAGCCTTCAACATTAACATTCATGCTACAACTTACAAGGCATAAATAATGATTATGAACATTATTTATAATTAAGGGTAAATGTATATTGGCCAAGCTTATTAAAAACTATGGCACAGACATGAAACTTATTGGGATTTGCCTGCCCAAGTTCGAATCTACTTATATGAATTTTCTATTTTTTTCCTATAATTCGTTGTTATAATTATTTTTTCCTTTTTCTTCATTTTTTTAATCAGACACTTTTTAGTTTTCAATATTTAAATCTTAATTTATATTTGATAATTTTACATTATTAAAAAAATTATATTTTTCTTTCAAAATAAATAAAACAACACACCAAAATATCACATTCATTTGATTTTCTTTGAAACTAATGAATGTGTCTAATATTTAGACTCTTGACTGAAATTTTCGATTCAGTCACTGAACATATTATTATTTAAGAGGTAAATAATTAACGAATACATACCAGTCGTTGAATTGTAAGAACATGGTCAACTTTTCGACAAGATTCGTCATCTACGGTATTGGAAGGCACTGCAAGACATCTCAAAGCCTCATAGGATCGACAGTCTCCTTAACAACCATACTAGGTGATAGCATGAGCCACTTAGAAAGAGTCTACTCCCACATCCTACATAAAATATTCCAACTTTTTAGTTTTATTATATCAGTCACTCAAATCAACCATCAATTACACATCAAAATCAACTTAAGGATTTTAACACTTAATTAACAACTACACATGTAATACTATTTTTTTTAAAGCAACATGCATATAATAAAACATAAAACTTTTGAAAGGGAGGGAGGGAGCATTCTTATAAAAATAAAATAACTCACGCAATTTCAATTAAAATTCATAATTTATTTAATCAAATACTAACAATTTTCAATGACTCATTACATTAATATCTTTATAACAAATCAAATTCTATCATTAATTACATACATGTCTGTAAAAATTACAATTTAAAAAATTCACCATTTTTTCCCTTAAAAAGAAAAAAGAAAACAACGCTTCCAAAGTAGAAATAAAATTTTCAAAATTAGCATTTAGTCTTATTTCATAGCCCCTTTGTCCCAAATAAATAGTCACATTTTTCTTACTTCCCACAATATAGTCACTACAAAAAAGAAATAATCACTATTATTTTTTACTTTAAAATACATGTTTACTCCTACTTTATAAACTTTACTACCTACTTTACTTTTCAACTTATAAATACATTTTTACTCTATACTTTTTGGAAAAAAATAACAGGTTTCTTAATTTATGTGCCCCAAAAAGTGTGACTGTTATTATGGGACGGAGGGAGTAGTAATTATTTTTCAAAATTTTCTACAATCAATTTGGGTAGTCAAGAAAAAAGCCATCCCCTCATTTATTTTTTTTCTCTCATTTCTTATTAAGTTGAAGAACAAGAACAGGCCCAGTGTGAACTCTAAATCTAAGAATTAATTTCTCTTTCATCCTTTTTCACTTTCCTCCCTACTTTCCAATCCCCATAATTAAGTTTCATTCAGCTCATAAAATCTCTGTAGATTTTGTGAGTTTTACATAACATTGCAAACAAAATTTACTTCATAAATTTCATTTATTTTTCTTGGATTACATGGGGGAGAGAGAGAGACGGTCGGTTTACAAAACCACTCTCATAAACCACATTTTGACCCATGTAATAATTCCTCCAACTGAATTTTCCAATTCTCGTAATCCCAATAAACTCCGGATTACGAACATATCCGCAGCGTTGAATAGCCTTAGCCCCTACGCGTTAAAAGCCACCCCTCCCCACTATATAAACCGAGATCATCTAATACTCAAAAAATATAACCATAACAACAATAGAACAAAAAAAAAAAAAAACAGAAAACATGGAGCAAGAGAGAATTGAAGGGACAACTAACCGTCGGCTTCAAAATCTGGCCCCACCTCCTGCCGGAGAAGACCACCCCCACCACCATTGCCCCCGCTGCAATTCCTCCAACACCAAGTTCTGCTACTACAACAACTACAGCCTCTCCCAACCCCGCTATTTCTGCAGGGCTTGCCGCAGGTACTGGACCCACGGTGGGACCCTCAGGAACGTCCCCATTGGTGGTGGTTGCCGCAGAAACAAACTCTCGACAAGGAGCCGTCCTCCGGTCGGAATCTCGTCGGGACAGACTTCGAGGCCTCTGCCGCCTGCCATGGCTCAGCCGGAGATGATGGGTAACATGTTTTACGGCGATGTCACTATATTGCCTCCCTTTGCTTCCATGCAACCTTCCAGCCAATTTGGTGTGAATCTGAGCCTTTTGCAGGCAATGAGCCTTCACGCGCTGAAACCTCCAGGGTCGACAAACCAATTCCAGGCTCAAGGGAGTCTGTTTCCAGCTCAGCAAAATCTGATTAATCAGCCAATGAGGACTTGGGCTCAAAACTTTCATATGACAGGGTCAAGTTCCTCCGGTGTGGGCCCGAGTTTCATGGATCAGGCAGGAGCTTCATTCAGTGGTCTGAATCAAGGTCCGGGTGATAATCATCCAAGTGTTAACCTTTCTCGTCAGTGATGAAGGTTGCAATTGAGAAATTAAGTATCAGAGTATATTTCTTTCTCAGTTTTCCTTTGCTTTTTTCCTTTGCTTTTTTCTTTGGATCAAAAGTCTGCTCAAGGAGTTGAATGTTAAAATAAATGTGGCTTTAATGAAATTCTATAATGCATTGATTTCAGTTACTGTTGGTGTTCATTTTTTTTTTTCCAAATCTCAGTCTTTCAATTTTCAATTTCACTTTTTGGAATACATGACATTTGTTCACACAACAAACTCTCATATATATCAGAAAAATGAATCACAGATGAAAACTAGAATCGAGCGACAATAAAACAGTACACAAAAGTCAAAACCATCGAGTCGGGTTTCACATGTCAAGCTACAGCCGAACGCAAACCCTAGGAACACGAAAGCTATTGCAAAATCAACAACATAAATTATTTAGCTGAAAATTGTTGGAAAAAAAATGAGGCTGAATAAGCAAATCAACCACATAAATTATTTAGCTGAAAATCGCAAAAACAAATTACTAACCTCATATTGAAATATTATCACCATACATCAAGAATATGTAATGTTACCATCACTATATCATTTATCTGTATTTCAGTGAAAATATATCATAAAAAATGGTATTATTATCTGAAAAAAAAAACAAAAAGAAATGCAATTTATCATAAATCATAAGACAGAAATGGAAGAAATGATGAACAAGGAAATGAAAATCACTTAACGTGTAATAGTACAATTTTGATCTGCACCTTTGCAAAGTCCGAAAACCTAATGTTGTAATTGTTAAATTATGGTTTGGGGTGTCGGGTTCAGAGCTCCGGCAACCAAAATTCGCCATAAACTTTTCAAGCGCTTCTCCATGAAACATAAACCCTAGAATTGGAATTTGTCGTCTTGGATTTGGGGATTTTTAGAATTTACTGTTACTTTCTTTTCAATCTTCGTAAAATTTTGTGATTGGTCTGTTCTAAGTTTCTAATTGTGGGTAACACTAGGGCCTATCTACCGGCGCGGGCAGGGACGTTCGTCGAAGAAAAATTGAACCGAACCGGATCGGAATCTTGTAAAAATCACGAACCCGGATCGGACTGAACCTCTAAATTGCAGTTCGATCACATTTTGAACCGAATTGAAATATTTGTTAGTACATAAAATATTTTATTTTATTTTTTATAAATAGATTATTAAATATATAATTATTTAATACATAAATGAAATTTTATTGAATTAAAAAATTATATTTTGTGTATAATAATTGAAAAAAAAATAAAGTTCTTTATCAAATTATTTAAAAAGTAAGGACAATTTTATATAATTAATATATATAATTCGGCAAATCAAAATTTATTGATCAAAAATTAAAATCATAATAAAAATCAAAATTTCATATATAGTTAGTAAACAGTAAAAAAAAATACGAATTTCGATTCATTCTGCAATCTAATTCATATTTTGAACACTCCTAATCCTAGGTGGGACTCAACTTGAGCCCGACCGCCCACTTTTGTTGAAGAAACACCCGCAACCAATTGAGTTCGAGTTCGTTCAATTTTATTTTATTGGATAATAATATTTTTTTTCTTTGCCGTTATCTTGTCTTTTAATAACTTTTAATTGATTGTCATCACAAAAGTAATTCCGAAATTTGTTAATTTTAAAGTATTTTGACAATAAATTAAAATAATATAGTTCAATTTTATTTTATTGGATAATAATATTTTTTTTCCTTGCCGTTATCTTGTCTTTTAATAACTTTTAATTGATTGTCATCACAAAAGTAATTCCGAAATTTATTAATTTTAAAGTATTTTGACAATAAATTAAAATAATATAGTTCAATTTTATTTTATTGGATAATAATATTTTTTTCCTTGCCGTTATCTTGTCTTTTAATAACTTTTAATTGATTGTCATCACAAAAGTAATTCAAAAATTTGTTAATTTTAAAGTATTTTGACAATAAGTTAAAATAATATAGTTCAATTTTATTTTATTAGATAATAATATTTTTTTCCTTGCCGTTATCTTGTCTTTTAATAACTTTTAATTGATTGTCATCACAAAAGTAATTTCGAAATTTGTTAATTTTAAAGTATTTTGGCAATAAGTTCAAATAATATAATTCAAATTTTATTTTATTGGATAATAATATATTTTTTCCTTGTCGTTACCTTGTCTTTTAATAACTTTTAATTGATTGTGATCACAAAAGTAATTCAAATTTGTTAATTTTAAAGTATTTTGACAATAAGTTAAAATAATATATTAATTCGACAATGTCCCCAGGGGCATAGCCGAGTGGTAAGGCCTGTGATGATGTGGGTGAGATATTCTCCGGCGACGCGAACCTCGGGTGGGACAAATTTTCATTGAAATATTATGAAGGTTTGTCCTGGGGTTCGATCTGTTGGCTCTCTCGCACAGGTGTCTGCTACTCGGGCACATCCCTCGATTTACATCCTACCCGATCAAGTTGGCTCTCTCGCACAGGTGTCTGCTACTCGGGCACATCCCTCGATTTACATCCTACCCGATCAAGGGACCTCCGATCGAGTGGGGGTGGAGTTTCTCGTCTCTCCTCCTTATAAAAAAATAAAAATTATATATTAATTCGACAACAAACAACTCATATCCGGATAGTGCAAATGTCATTGCATAGCTCCTAATAAGTTGCATAGTTCCCCCCATTTTCTTTCTTCATAAACATATCAAATGTTATTATACGAATCATCTTAGCACAACTCTTATTGATTAGAATCAATAGCGAGCGAGAAAGTACTCCTGTTAGCTTATCGGTTCGAATGTTTTTAAACATTTACCATTATCGACATTATTACCGATAAAAATTAAATGATACTTTCGACTTTTTGTAGCAAGAATGTTTTTAAACATTGACAATTATCGACATTATTACCGATAAAAATTACATGATACTTTCGATTTTTTGTAGCAATTAATCACCGACACGAGTCCCGCTCTATATATAACCTAAATAGTTTGCCCTAAAATAAATAAAATAACATTCTCCTCATTTGTGCCGCCGACTACCACAATCGCGATCCATCCATTGGCAACTTTTTTTTCTCTGTCTATCTCGTCAACCATCATCGTCAATCATCCACCCATCCAATCGAGGTGAATCATCGTATGTCACTTTGTTTTTTGTTTTTTTGTGCCTTATGATTTTATCTTGTTGACATAGATTTGGTTAATTTCCATTTTAATCTTGGATCAAATGTTGAATTTTGTTTATGGATGTTTGTTGATCTATTGTGTAAGTGGAAATATTTTTGAACATCAATGTCAATAAAACATTTTTCTTTAAAAAAATTAGAGTTGTGCACTCTAAGATTTGGTTTCTATCATTTTGTTCCTCCCTATACTCTATTTCAATTTGTGGGATCTTGATTATAATTTGTGTTTGCTCTTGATGTAATTGTGTTGATTGGATTAATAGAGATCAAGGATTCAAATTCTTACATTAAGTTTTCAAATCAAATCATGGTGTTTATTAAACTTCCAATTCATATGTCACACCACAAATTAATTGAGCTTGAAAGATTTTGGTTATTGAAGGATGTTTACCTTAATAATTATATATGTTAGATTAGAATAGATACGATGAAACTTCATTGTTTTTATTCCTTATTTTCAATGTTTGATTTTGGATGTTTTATAATTGGTGGGATCAATGTACACCATTGCAACAATCACACTTCATATAATATTTTTTTTTATTTTAAACGTTTATGTTACAAAATTTGACATTCTTTCATTAATAATTACATTTGAAAATATCAAGAAAAAAATAGTATTATTTTTATATATTTTATACTCTCACTATAATAATTAAAAAATAATTTATTTTATTAAAAATTGTTAAGTAATAATATATTTTAACGTGTAATGAAATATTTTTTTTTTAATTAATGTATTTTATTATATGGTAAGAAAAATATATTTTAATTAATGAGACACTCATCGGAAATTGTCACCAGGAATATTTGTGTTTTGAAATGAATTTTATTTTATTTTATTTTTGTTTCGGCAAAAGTGTTATTAAAAGCCAAAAACAGAATATTTGTGTTTGAAATGAATTTTATTTTATTTTATTTTTGTTTCGGCAAAAGTGTTATTAAAAGCCAAAAACAGATACTTACGATTTAATTTTACATGAAAAAGTGCGATTTCACAGTCTGAGAAGAAATCGCTAATGATCTTATGCATCTCTGCTAGGAATTGTACAAAACCGAACAGGAAAGAAACGGAGGCAAAACGAACCCCAATTTGTCACAGGTATAAGAAAAAAACTCTCCTCTCTTCTACATTACTCATTCTATTTCCAGAAACAAATCTGCTCACTCAATTTTGCGTTCATCGACTATCATCTCCCACCACCTCCGCGACCGCCCTCAAGCTACAGCGCCGCCGAACCGAACTGCTTCAATGCCTTTTCAAAAGCGACCGCGCGAAACCACCTCCACTCCTCCGTCCTCTCCTCCGCCACCGCTCGAGGTGAAAGAGCCCGCCGATGGCTCAGAAGAGAACGAAGACCGAGGAAGAGATGAAAACGCCACCGGTAAGTGCTCGCGTGGGTGATATGCTTGTTCACGTCTGAGGACATGCATTACCTAGGCCACGCTAAATTCGAGTTCCATTCTGAGTGTTTTCAATTGTTTTGTTATCTGTGTTGTTTGATTCTGTTTCTATTGGTTTAATTTTTCTGCTTCTGATTCTCAGATTCCGACAGCAGCTCTTACTCCAGCGGCGGAGAAAAAGACGAGTACGTACTCTTTATCTGTATCTCTTCTTGCTCTCTGTGTGTATGCTGTAATGCATGATTTCACTAGCAATCTTTTTACCTGAGAGGAGCTTTGGGCTTATTTTAGCTTCGGTGCTTATAATAGATCTTATTGCAATTGAAATTCACAATCCACTGTTAGCTTTATTTGGTTTGTGAAGATGGGATGAACCTAGCTCGGTTCTGGATTTCTTGGTTTTCATTGCTTGATCATTGCTAGTCAAATCATGCATGATATTCCTTCTGGCAACGAACGAACACTTTGAAATCCATATCAGGATTGCTATCTGAACTCAAGGGTGATTGATAATCAGGAACTATACTATTGCTTTCGTGTCCCAGTGTTGTTTTGTTTTGTTATCCCTGTCTCAAATGATTAGTCGGTGTAAATTTCATAGATTCTTTGATGGCAAGTTCATATTCACGTTACCTGTGATATGAGTTATTGCCCCATATAAGGCTATAGCTTAAATGGGGTTCCGAGAAAGTTATATTAACTTAAAACAAGAAGTAACATTTTTTACACAATTTTGAATTTTTGTTAGTAGTGTTGAGAAGAGAATGCATGCACCTATTAAGGTTTTGAAAACAAGAATTCAAAGTTCTATGATGTGGTGGATTATATGTACTTGTGAATGTGGTGCCAAAAATAGATGATAACATATGTTCTCTGTTTTAAGAGCTAAATACATCAGCACCTCCATTGAACGAGTCACTTCATCCTCATTATGATGGCAAAAAATGTTTTTCTTACAATCCATCATCTAGGTTTGTATTTTTTTTTTCATTCTTCTATGATTTACTCATATTTTGCATGAAAGAACCAAGATGATCCTCAGGGGAAAAAATGTTTATGTTTTTCAATATTTCTTTTCAGCCATATATGCTTGTGATATTTGGTCAGATGTACCCTAAAAGGTTGTGCTGTTGAATTTCAGGTTTATTGTCGTGAATCTGGGAGAGATACGCAAGGAAGTTCAGTGCCCAATATGCCTAGGTATGCTTTTCAAATTTGGCTATCCAGACTCAATCTTAAACAAGTTCTGAGAAAAAAGGAAAAAAAACTGCATATCTTCCTAGATTTTGAGCTGTTTAAAGTATTATGCATGAATCACATTTTTTATAGTTTAGTTCTACCTTAGTACTGTTCTGTGCAATTGTGAAGAAAGCCAGGATAATTTCTGTATGCCAGTGCTAAGAAGAGATTAAGCAGTTTATGATGAATTCAATTTAATTTTATTATGTCATAGTCCTTGATGACGCAGTTGTTATAATCCATCTCCTTTCTCCCATGACAATTATTTGGTTTAATATTCCACTTGTGTTTCTGTAGATATATAAATTTCGTAACACCCAAAAGTACCAAAAGTAATTGATGTATTCATTTAAAATGCCCCCATGCATAGGGTAAGTATTTACTTCACATTTGTTGATGTGTATATATATATATATATATATATACTGCCGTCCAGCATTAAGGATATGGAACTAAGTGTTATATTAAGTTAGCAGAGAAAAATTGTTAAACGAATCACCACGTCAAACTTCTTCGCTCTATTCTGGTTCCAAGCAAATGTATTTGGAGGGTTTAAAGCCAATTTGACTTAGCAGTGCCTAAGTATGAGAACAGATTCTTTTGTGTCTGTGCATGTCATTTTCTGTGATAAATTGATGTTTGTATCTTTTCCGTGGACAGGCATCATTAGAAAGACAAGAACTGTCATGGAATGCTTGCATCGCTTCTGCAGAGAGTGTATCGATAAATCTATGCGCCTTGGGTACTTTCTTATACTTCCAATCTACTGAAGTTGATATTTAGAATTTACTTATAATGTTGAATTCAATGCAGTAACAACGAATGTCCTGCTTGCCGCACCCATTGTGCTAGTCGCCGTTCTCTAAGAGATGACCCGAACTACGATGCACTGATTGCTTCTCTGTATCCAGACATTGATAAGTATGAGGAAGAAGTAAGAAGACTTCATGTATTTTTCTCTCCTCTTTTGGGGAATATATAAGTGGTATTTGTTTCATCTTTCAATGGTCCATTTTTCAGGAATTGGCTTTCCATGAAGAGGAGAAAGCTCGCAATAAGCAGGTAATAACTGACATTGGTCTTATCCTCGGACTTATATCCATCCATCCATGGAGCGTGTAGTTCATTAAGGTGTTTGGAATTTTGATTTCAGCAACTTCTAGGTTTGTTGAAATATTTTCATATTACAATACAAAATAAACTTTTGGGAGGTCCATGTTCCTTATGGCTTAGGGGAACTTTAGCCCCTCCCCCCACCCCCCAAATATTTCCATTCC
This sequence comes from Euphrasia confusa, assembly GCA_954870475.1. Lineage (NCBI taxonomy): Eukaryota > Viridiplantae > Streptophyta > Magnoliopsida > Lamiales > Orobanchaceae > Euphrasia > Euphrasia confusa. The sequence continues at coordinate 8,372,795 of OX940949.1, forward strand.
CTGTAACCTGGAAAATGTACTACATATCTCTAGCTCACCTCTCACTTCATACTTTCCGCAAGGGATGGTTACTTTGTTTTGCAAAGTATGATTCTTCACTTCAAAAGTATTACTCTCTTATGCTAGATGGTTTACATCAGTTTTTGTGTTTTCGAGTAGGCTATTGGTATCAGTGTGTAATAAAATTTGCAACTCATATTTCCATATTAAGTTTGGCTGAATGGACACCTTTTCTCAGTTCATTTCAAGCTCTGAATTGCATGGAACAAAATTCCATCCACTTAATAATTTTTTGTTTTCCAACAGATTCAAGACTCAATTGCCAAGACTTCTCGTAGACAAGCAGAAGCTCTTGGGAAGAAACGAGCAACATCAAGATTCACATCCTCGACATATCAGAGGAGACAGGGAAACCAACGATATACGAGAGCACGGAGAAACAATCGTATCAATGAACCCTGCGGATCAGAAGATGAAGAAGGAGCTGACGAGCAAGATGATGTCAGTAAAGACTCGTCTTCAGCTGATGAGTACTCTGCTGATGTGAGAAGAAAGAGGTACAAGAAACGGGGAGGTGGAGCTCGGGCTTCACAAACATCATCAGGAGCCAATGCAAATAGAGGTGGTGATGATAATGGCACGGAGGAGAACAGAGAAGTACTTCATGGTTCGCCATTGGGTGGGCCCATTTGTTGTATGGACTTTCTGGGATGGGGGAGAGGTGCCTTGCGAAGTAGCCTTCGAAATGGTGGAATCAGCTGGGCTCATAGTAGGCTTTCCAGAAAGGATCGATTGGCGAAGCTTGAAAATTATCTTCAACGTTCAAATGAAAATGATGAGGTAGTGATTGTTCTATGTTAATTTTGGAAATTGATGTTGTGTTTTATTTTAATTTTTTTTTGGGTGGGGGACTACTAAGTAATTAGTTTGGTTATGATAAGACCATCTTGAAATTTCCATTGATTAACATTTAAGTTTGGTTATGATAAGACCATCTTGAAATAAATTTCCATTGATTAACATTTAAGGGGGGTAATTATTAAAAATCACCCCTAAGAGTTTAGCTTAATTATCTAAACCAAACTTGTTATTTTTCGAAATTACAAATAACCACTGAAGGGGCTACTTTTTTAAGGTAAATACAAACCTCAAGGCCTTATATTTATGTGTGTGTGCTCGCGCGCTGCACAGTGGATTGTAGTGGATTGTACCCAGTGTAGATTTTTGTGATTATCCCTAACTTTAATTGCTTAATGCTGAATAATTCATGTACTTCTAGTTTCTCATTTAGATGAACTTATGGCATTTACATATTCCTGTTTTCATTTTTTCAGTTGAAACTTAGTCTCATGATTGTCTCATTGCACGAGGACAAGATACCCAACTTGAAGCGGCCTTACCTTTACAGCAACCCTACAACATCGGTTGGAAACTTATGCCAGGTGTTCACTCATTCTCATTCTTAATTTTTATTTAGCTGTTTTTTTTAGCGTATTCTGAATACGTCTTAAAAAAAACGTATTGCAGTATGTTGCCATGCAGACATCTGTCGGAGCTAGTGAGATTGAGATAGTAATAGTAAAAGATTCAAATCCTATTACATACTCCTCGGATGCTGCGAGTGAACCAGTCATCTTTGACCCTAGCCACCATGAGTTGCAATTGTTGTACGAGAATCAGACTTTAGAGGAAATTCAGGCCCAATATAATGAGCTAAATCTGGTAAGCTTCTCAAGGATAAGTGTACTGCTTGCTACATTACTCATGCTGAATAATGCCGCGGACAACACTTGTCTCACTCTTGATTCATATAGAAAGTAGTGCACTCATACACTTATCAGTATAATTCTTAATTCACCAGCGCTACAGCCGCCTCTATAGTTTAGGTGCAAAAAAATGCAAAATGTCCATGTTCTCTGTTCCTAATGCCTCTGAAATCTGTGTTCAGGTTTTTGCTTACCGGCTTAAAGGGCAACGCGAAGAAAACTGATGCTGTGTCTTGGTGTTAATATGATGGAGAGTGGAAATTAACTTACAGTTTTCCTAAAATCAAAATAATTTATTTACCTGTACATTATTGTTGAAGTTTGTTTACTATTGAAACTTACAAAAACTGAAAAGGAGAAACAGAGGGTACTGAAATTGCGATAAAGGTTATATTTGTATTTGTTTAACTGAACTTATATATATGTGGGTACATAGCCCTTTGCATTCATAGTCTATAGTTCTTCAAGTGCTCGTGTTGTTCCCAGTGCTTTCGAGACTAGTGCGAAGTCATCTAGATTGAGGCAACTTTTTATGTTTGTTGTTTTAGCTTATTCATGAGAAGTGTTACATATCCGACTATATGTGTACGTATAATATTTGCTACGGAACGGTCATCATCGCTGAATACAAAGTTTTATATGCTGTGACCGTTCTATAAAAGTGTATCAAGCTATCTTGCATTGTTGAGTAATTTCATTGCTTGTTAAAATTCCTGAATTTGGTTGCCAATGTATTTTTTATTAAAAGAAAATAGTAACTGAAACATGGACAAAAATAGAAAGGTACGCATTAATTAATGCTTAGAAAATGCATCGATGTAGTATTAATTATTTTGTTTACTAACAAGTTACAAAAGACCTTCTATTCTTCAAACCCTGAATCGATCTACCAAGGGACAAATCTATTCTTCTTCATTCCCTGAATCGATCTACCAAGGGACAAATCCCAGGAAACTGTGACAAAACGAATCATCGAATTATTCATGTTGATCACGTCATGATTCGATCAAAGTAAAACAAAAACTAAAAAAATGAGAGTTGATGAGAACTGAGAAGGACGTCAGACCTGACAGCACGGATTGCGAGATGAGAAGAAAGGGCGTGGAAGAAGAAATTGGCTGAGTGAAGGAACACCACAACTCCCGTGCACCCCAGCAGGAAAAACTCCAGCATCTCTCTTATAATTGGATCAATGAGTGAGGCTAAGAATGCTGTAAGAAACTAATACAAATACCCCGTGTATATAATACTCCGTATATATAGAGAGGAATGGTTTTTATTCATGAATTAATGACGTGGACTTGTTAGTTCTTATCCTGAAACCCTACACCGCCCCCGAGCCCGACAAACTTTTTCGATTATTTCTAAATTCTAATTAATCATGGGTTAGACTTATAAAACTTTTTTGCCAATTAAACAAACAAATAAATAAATAAAAATAAAATAGTAACACACTTTGTATTAAACAGTTGAGATTAAAGATTCAATCAAATAATTTAAAGTAAAAAATAAAATATATATACTCCCATTTTTACTTATGTAAAGTGTTCATAATTAATTAAAATATCTAAAAAATAATTTTTTATATAATTCTACCTGTCAATAATACAATTATATGGAGTACTAATCTTATTTAATAAATTATATGGAGTACTAATCTTATTTAATAATGTACTCTAATCATACGCGAACTAACTAAAGATGCAATTATTATTGCAATAGTAAGAAACTTTCGGTTACTTATACTCTACCCCTACTTAAAACAACCAAGTACTCACAAATAGTGTCCCTATTTTAAATCCACACAAATATTAATATGTACTCACCATTAACATTCTTTTATTTTTTAATTTTTAGTTTGTTGATTAAAATAATTTTAGTTATCACACTTGTTATTTTAGCGTTAGTTTAGGGTAGTACCCACCATTTCAACTACTTCAATCGAAGAGCCGGGCCCACCATTTTCTTCAATTATTAAAATGGTGTTACTTTACTTTCTCCGTCAATTTCATCCTCTCATATTCTGTTACCCAACAACTTAAAAAGCAAAACAAAAAAAAAAACGTAATTAACTAATTATAGGTCGTGTTTATTTGGGCCATACATCTCTTTCTGGGCTACATAAATCAGTCCAAAACTCAAACGGCCCATGTCCAATAAACCAAAGCCCAACGGCCATTCTGAAGTCCACGTAATATTTGAAACGACGCACATTTCTGTCTCCACTCCACAGTCACAGAGATTTTTCTTATCCTAGGGTTTCTCGTTTGACCAGATACTGAAGTGAAAACCCAAACGACGTCGCACTTCATGGCAACCAAAGCGCCTTCGACCGGTGGCTCGGCCGCCGCTACTAAGCCGGGGCTCCGGAAGCCGGTGTTTGTGAAAGTCGAGTCTCTGAAGCCGGGCACAAGTGGCCACACGCTCATAGTGAAGGTGGTCAATTCTAACACCGTCCTCGACAAGAAGCCCAGAAACCCGACATCTCGTGGGCCCCAGAACCAGAATACGAGGATTGCCGAATGTCTCATCGGCGACGAAACCGGAACCATACTCTTCACCGCTCGAAATGATCAAGGTTTTTCAGAATAACTCTCCCCCGAATTGAAATTTCATATTGACCTTCATTTTATCAGATTCTTGTAATTAGAGTAGATTTATTATTATTATTATTGTTGCGGATAAATTAATGTGAAGGAATTAACATTTTGCCCTAAAAACTATCCAATTATATTATGATTTTTTTTTTTTTTGAAAGAATAAATAATGGGCATGTTAAGTTTTTTAGTCAAGTAAGATAATGGGAGAAAAAAAAAACATTTTGTTTGGTTATTATAAAAATGCTAGAACTATAATACTTGTTATTGTTATTATTAAATTGAATTTCTGTGAAATTGATCGAGTTCGATTTTAAACTTTGTCAACTGTTTGTTCTTATCTGTAAGGTGTAATGCTGGTTTTTGTTTGTAATAATCCAATGCAGTTGATGTGATGAAACCGGGCAACACTGTGATAGTTCGCAATGCTAAGATCGATGTGTTCAAGAGTTCAATGAGGCTGACTGTGGACAAGTGGGGCCTTGTCGAGATTACTGAGCCGGCAACGTTTGTGGTCAAAGAGGACAACAATCTATCCCTGATCGAGTATGAGCTGGTTAATGTTGTTGAATAATCTTGAAAAGTTTGTTTGTTGGACTTCGGTTTATTTTCAGCGTTGGGTCGTGGTATACAAAATTTTCAGGTTTATAAACCTTTTCTTAACCTCTCCGGTGAAGTTCATTGACATGAAACACACCTAATTTGATTTTGGCTTTTGATGTTTGGTGCGTAGATGTTTTTTTTCTTGATTATACCATATATGGCTTGTGTCAATTCTCGAACACGCAGAAGTAAATTTGTTGGGGGTTTGAACTTTGAAGGATGGATTCCTCTTTTGCCCATACTGTTTGGTGGTTATTTCTTTCTTTTTGTGGAATTGGCACTCTATTATAAATTTGACACTCTTGTAATGGCTTATGAACTTTCTTATTTGATTCATCTTCAATATATGAATTGATGAAATTGAATTACGCTAGAAACTGACTATCTTTCCTCAGTTATTCTGGTTTTGGAAAGAAAATTGTTGAACGGTTTGTTATCAACATTTTTCTAAAGGTTCTATTGGTTTTTGTTGCTATAGAACTCCATAATTACAAATTTACAATAAATATTATCAAACACTATCATGAATTACATTTTGAATTTAACAACGGAGCTTGATTTAACATGAAAATTTTAATTATAACAATGAGCTTGATTTAACATGATATTATTTGAGCTGGAAGAAAAGATTTCATATACACAATAACTTTCTTCAATGAAAGAATATTCATTCTTCGAGATTTGAGAGAGAGTAGAAAATAACAACTTTCTTCAATGAAAGAAGATTCATTCTTCGAGATTTGAGAGATAGAGCTACATAGAAAGGGCAGTAAAAGAAGAAAAACTCTGTTCTGCAAAAAAATTTGCGAATTTTTTTAGTTTCCATAAATACCGACTGAAAGGGATCGTCGATTGATTGCTAAACACAAGTTGGACTTCAACACAAGAGGCAGAAGAGTAATTATGTCTTTGGTAGAAGGTAACATCACATCCATGGAACTATCACGAAATGCACCGCATCACAACACATTCAAACAAAATCATCCATCTACACAACACACGAAAACACATCATTTCTCACTGAGGGTAAATCTTCAAGCTGAAATTAGCCAATGAGCGGTTTCACAATCCTAAACAAAAAAGAGCCCGAGTCAAACAGTCATGCTAGCACTTCAAAAATATCAGTGTTGTTTGCCAACGGAGAGTCTCAATGCAATACATAAGAAACATAAATATTTTATACAGGAAATGTGCCTGTACGTATTAACATATTGAGAATCCATTATCATTGCAAAGAAATAAATCAACAAATTTCCGTTCATCCTAGCATTTGACAGAATAAAACTACTAGAAACTGAAACTCGTGCCGTGCTCATTCATGACTCTACTTAGCAGGCATTGAAAAACTTCGCTTGAACCATCCAACAGTCATCATACATCTGATGAATACCATGAGTTAGGATGATTTACACAAGACTAAATTATGTACCTAAAAAAAAGAGAGGAAAAAATGATTTTCAATTTCGATTAATATCCTAGACATGAACCAATCAACTACCGATGAAATCTCATTACTACATAATCCAGAAAAAACACATTTATTCAATGTTTCCAAACTATAAATTATGTTATATATATATTCAATTAATATTAGAGGGAGTGATCTCTATAGTTCTATAACTACTAAATAGACATAAGAGTCACAAGAAAGTTTCCTCCAAGTGAAAATCCTTGCACTCATCTAGATCAAAAAATTCATGCAAATATTATGATTCCCTGCAACTCATTGGAATACAAAACAAAACCGACACTTATCTCGATCAAATATATCATACAGGACCCATGATTTCATACTACTTAAGCAATTTCCCAGCTCGGCAATTTCATAGAACTTCACGATTTTGGTAAGAAAAAATAAGCAATTTATTAGAATATGAAGCATAACCAGCAACTCATCTCGACAAAAAGAACAATCATACAAAACTCATGAGTTCATACTACTTCGGTGATTTCATGCTACTTCTTAATTTTAGTATGAAATCTGCAATCTATTGGAACACAAACCATAACGAGCAAAGCACGTTTCAAGTAGAAATATTATGCAAAACTCACGATATCATATACAAATTCAACCGATTTCACTACTACTACTTGGAAAAATTCATAATAATTCAAGTTTTTAAACTAGTAAATTTCATATCTGCCTGAAAATTGTGACCAAATTGAATCATCTAAATCACTTGGGTTATTATAACCAATTTGAGTACTGAAGTGAAAATCTTCCATCGATAAATTCAATAAACACAATTTACCTTCAATACTCCATCCCTGACCACGAGGCGCAACGGAAAGCATGCTATTGAGCACCGCCGAGGCGGTGGCTGAGTGGTACGGCAACATCGAGACCACACTAATACTGCTCATCTCCACCGGTGACCTAACAACAACACACAAAATAACTAATTACAGAACACGAAACAAAAAAAAAAATAGGATCACAGATTCTGAAATGAAAGGTTAGAACGGCGCGTGAGAAGACGAAAACCTGAAAATCCGAGCTGAGAGCGGCTTTTGAGAGGAGGTGCGGAATGGGGAGGGGGCGGCCCTGGGCTTGACACCGCCGGTAAGTCTTGAGGTTGAGCTACGAGCGGCGGATCTGAGGAAAGACCTGGCGGCTGCGGTGGCCATAGTTTGGAAAACGCACGGAGGAGGAGCGAAGGGAGGTAGGGCTTTTGGCTGGCTGGGTTTTAGCTTGTGTTGTTTTCTTCTTCTTTGGTATAGGGGCCGACGAAAGTGAAGAAGGCAAATCGAAGGATCGGGCTGAATCCAATAGGCCCAAATGAATGGGCTTAAAAAATCAAAGACCTTCGTTTCATTTGGGCTTTATAAATGCTACCCATTTTTATATCAGTAAAAATAATCCATAGTTTCTTTGAAAATTACAAAACAACTATACAATGTTTAAAATGATGGAGGTAGTACTATACTTTAAACTTGAATTTATGAGATAATTAGCTTTGATCACACATTTTTCTTACCTAAATGTGCTTTGATTCAGTTGTTACTATAGAATCGTTGACACTTCAATGTCTCGAAGAAGAAGAAGGACGGGGCGAGTTAAAGCGATTTCACACCGACTCTTGGTGGCGTTCAATTCTTACACCATACCGTGTTAGTGTCAAAACGAATACTGCATAATGACAATTTCTACAGAGAATAATAAATGTAAATGAATCAAAATGCACAATGCAAAATAAAAATCATTTAAAAACGTCTTGTTATTATTATCTGTGTGTCACACTACATGTTTTTTTAATGTCTCGAGCTATTTCCATTTCTGCCCTTCTTCCGGATGACATGATGAAGCAAGGGTGCACAAAGTCCCTGAGTTTTTTCATGGCTTTCCGATAGTACCCCCGAGTGTCGAGGCCTTTCATCGTTCATTTTCCGGCGTTCACTACACAAGCTTCCTTTACTAATATTATTCGGTGGCCTAATTCCTATTAGCCGGCCTAACGACACACTGTGGTCAGGGAAAAACGACGCACTCGACTGCAATTAATCACATCACGTTACAAGAATCAGAATGCGTCCGATAATTAATTACATGACTATAACTAATTAATTACCTCGGTGTCTAGATTAGAGGATGAAAACGAGGAGAAGCTTGTGGGCCGAATGATCCGAGTGGCGTAAGTTCGCGCAGCCGTCGCCGGCGGTATAATTCTTGAACCCATGTTCCCAAGTCCAAGTGGCCATCCATTAGGGATCTCACTCCCCTAATATATATAGAAATCCATCAAAAAATAAATAAAGAATTAATTGATTAATAAAAAATAAATAAAACAGAGTGAATCATATAAACACATGAGTACTAAAAAGTAAGGACCACAAAAAAGGCACCTCCATGACCATGGCTGCTACGGAGAAGGACCAGTGATCATCAATATAAGCTGATCGATCAGATCTTTAAACAAAATAAAAAATAAAAATTGGTTAGTGAGAATTGATGAGCAACTAAAACATAGGAAACTCGATCTCCACGTATTGTCGGCACTTGTTGTGTAATAAATGTATTTTTTTTTAATAAATTTATATATGAATCATGGGCAGTTCGATTATACTAGCCGACACTTTTTTTAAGTGTTTTTTATTTATTTAATTTAATGGAGTAAAGACTAAATTAGCAGGTTTTACATGAAGGTGATGAGTCTATTCATAGATTAATTGCGAGTCAATTCCTTTTGAAAGTTCTGTCCGACCTGCCCTTTAAATTCCCTAACTTTTAGAGCAAAAACTAAAAGTTTACCATTTGTATATTTTTTTAGAAGGTGATTTTTTATTTTTTTTTATTTTTTTATTTTTTTTTTATAAGGAGGAGAGACGAGAAACTCCACCCCACCCGATCGAAGTCCTTCGATCGGGTAGGATGTAAATCGAGGGATGTGCCCGAGTAGCAGACATTTGTGCGAGAGAGCCAACAGGTCGAACCCCAGAACAAACCTTTATAATATTTCAATGAAAATTTGTCTCATCCGGGTATATTTTTAGAAGGTGATTTATTATACTATGTAATGTTAATATTGTTAGAATATATTAGTTATTATATTATGGTTTACATTTTGTTTATAGGATTAGGGTTTACCTTTTGTTTATAGGATTAGGGTTTACCTTTTGTTTTGGCTATATAAAGTCTCTCTCTTATATATTTTAGATAACGCTTATTTGTTCTAATACCACAAGTTCTTTACGTTTATCTTTTCCTTTCCTTTCCTTTAACCCTTGTTGGATTATATAAATCCTAACATGGTATCAGAGCCAGGTTGAATAAAAAAAATATATATATATATCCTTGTTCGCGTTCTTCGTCCGAGGTGTTCGTTTTGGTTCGTGTTTTTCGTCCGAGGTACATTGACATGGGCTTGTTTAGTTTTCCTCATCTGATTCCTTTGCAGCTTTGTTCGACGGTTTGTTTTGTGTTCTTCGTCTGAGTGAGGACTCGTTGCAGTCAATTGGTGTTCGTTTGGATGTGGCTTCAGAGTCTTTTGTTTCCATCCACCGAGGCAGAGTATCGTGCTATGACTTCCACTACGGCTGTTTTTATATGGTTACGTCCATAGATTTTTATATGGTTTCGCCCATAGATTTTTATATGGTTTCGCCTATACATCTTTATATGGTTACGTCCATAGATTTTTATATGGTTTCGCCCATAGATTTTTATATGGTTTCGCCCATACATCTTTATATGGTTTCGCCCATAGATTTTTATATGGTTTCGCCCATAGATTTTTATATGGTTATGCCCATAGATTTTAAAATTCGTTGACAAACTCTCGATGCTTCTTGCTGTACCATCGTGAGTTTGAGGGGGAGTGTTAGAATATATTAGTTATTATATTATGGTTTACCTTTTGTTTATAGGATTAGGGTTTACCTTTTGTTTATAGGATTAGGGTTTACCTTTTGTTTTGGCTATATAAAGTCTCTCTCTTGTATATTTTAGATAACGCTTATTTGTTCTAATACCACAAGTTCTTTACGTTTATCTTTTCCTTTCCTTTCCTTTAACCCTTGTTGGATTATATAAATCCTAACAAATATTAATTTTTATGAACATTTTTAAAATGATATAAATAATTATAGACAGAGTAATATATCTCAATGTGTGTGAAAGTTTGATCGAAAGTCATAGCTCTGATACTTACCCAAGTATTGATCGAAGGAGGGTAACTAGCCTAAAGTTCGTCCACATCGAGACAATATTGTGTTGACCGGTTTCTCGATTTTGACATGTGTAGATGCAATATATATATATGGATCGAACAACCGAACTGGATTTAGTCAACCGATATTTGGGCCTATTGGGATAAAAAGAAGCCCAACGGTTTGGTTGCTAATTTGGACCCTAAGAGGATGGGCATATGAAACACTTGGAAGTTGGAACTTCCATAACCATTTTATTAAATTAAAAAGAAATAAAATTTGAAAAATTTTGGAAAAAGAGAAATATGATTTATAAAATTACATTTAATACCTCATAAAATAAACTTTAAAATTTTGTATTTATTATATTTTCATTTTGATTAATTAGAGTATAATAATTTTCTATATATGGTATTTTAATATATTTGTAATATATTCATTTTCCATAAATTGTTCAAAATTGATTGTTAATTGAGAGGATTATGATTGTTATTTATAGGACGAAATTCTCAATGATTCTATTCAAATTATAGTCGCAAAATACTAGCGTATTTTTTTAAGGGGTATAGATAGATGGGGGCAATTATAATTCTTATATTAGATTGCACTCACATAGTTTAGTTTAATATTAAATTAGGGCAGCATTCTCAAAACACCCCTATCAATATGATTAAAGTGAAATTTGCACTCCCAAAATTACAATCCGCACTCTTTTTTATTATTTTAATAATAAATTATACAATACATTTCATTAATACCCAATTTGCCCACAATTGTATTTTTTTTATTTACGTATTGTTTTCCCAATTCTCTCTTTCTCAAGTCTCGATAACATCTTCCTCCTTCAAAACAAGAAAAGCTCTGCAATTGTAATTAAGATTAGGGAAATATCAACTACGGACGACGGGCGCTTAGGAATTTTTTTATGGATTCTGATAACATGGAAGAAGAGTTGCAATCGAATCATTCATCTTCTATCTATGCAAATCCCGTCAACAATGGTAAGATTTCTATTCAATTCACCCACCTCAACTCTTACCCCCACCCACCTTTAATTATCTTCTGTGATTTTTTTTTTTTTTTTTGTTCAATCTCGTTGCCAATTGTTTGTTTAAACCCTTTCATATGCTTAATATTGTGAGAAAGTTGTCTCAATTTTTTTTATTTTTTTTACTTGAAGGCCCTTCTATGGTTGGTGTTTCTAATGAATTTCTATCATTATCAAATCAAACTTTTGGAAATCGAGATGAGCTTATTAGCGATGTTCGTAAAATAGGGTTGCTACAAGGATATGTTTTGGTAATAAGAAGATCCAAAAGTAATAACTATGTTATTATGGGTTGTGATCGAGGTGGTTTATATCGTACTAACTCTTCACTTGTGAAGAAGAAAAATAACTCGGCTTCTCGCAAAATAGATTGCCCTTTTAAAATTGTGGGAAGACGGAACAGTGAAGGGTTGTGGAAAGTCGAGATAACCAGCTTAGAACATAACCATGAGCTTTCCATTGACATGGCTGAACATCCATATTGTCGTCGATTTACTGAAGATGAAGCCTTACAAGTTAAACAAATGAGCCGAGCCGGTATAAAACCACGTCAAATTATTTCTTCACTTAGACAAAGTAACCCAAATCTGCTAGCCGTTTCAAGAAATATATATAGTATGACGGCTCAAATTAAGAAAGAGAGTCTAAATGGAAGGTCAATTATTCAAGCACTATTAGACGAGCTTGGTGGTGCTGGTTTTTCTCATAATCTCAAATATGACGACAAAGGACATTTAACTCATCTCTTCTTTGCCCATCCCATTTCAATTGAGTTGTCAAAAAGTTATTCCAATGTTTTTGTGATGGACTGTACTTATAAGACAAATAAGTACAGGATGCCGTTACTTGAGATTGTGGGAGTGACAAGCTTTAACAGTTCATTCTATTCATGTTTTGTTTTTATGCAAAAAGAAGAACAACAAGATTATATATGGGCTCTTGAAATGTTTAGCAGTATGTTGGGAGATGGAAACCGTCCGGTGGCGATTGTAACCGATAGAGAGTTGGCCTTAATGAAAGCTATTCAAGTTGTGTTTCCGATGACTTCTAATCTTTTATGCATATGGCACATCGAAAAAAATATTCTTGCACATTGCAAGAGTAAGTTTAAGGAAGGTGCGGATTGGGAAATTTTTATGTCATCTTGGAGTACTCTTGTGAAGTCTTGGGACGTGCCGACATTTGTTGAAGGTTGGAATCGTTTTCAAGTTGATTACAGAGAGTATGTTTCTGTTATCACTTATCTTGCCAATACTTGGCTCCCATGGAAAGAGAGGTTTGTATTTGCATGGACAGGACAAATTTTACATTTTGGTACTAATGTTACATCTAGAGCCGAAGGTGCACATGGAACTTTAAAAAAGTATCTTCAAGTTTCTACTGGTGGTTTACGTGAAGTGAAGGACAATGTTTATCTTGCTATTCAAAACCAGTTTCAAGAAATTAGAACTCAACTTGCAAGTGAAAAGATTAAAGTTTCTCCAAGACTTTGCATCCCATTCTTCAAAGAAGTGATTTATAAGGTGTCTTTCTATGCTTTATTTCAGTTACACAAGCAGTATGTGTTGGCAAACACCAAAGATTATTCTACTCAATGCAAGAGGCAATTTTTCAAAACCATGGGTCTTCCATGTATGCACATGATCAAACAGATGAATATTGAAGTGTTGCCTCTAAATCTCATTCATAAACAGTGGATAATAAACACAAGATCTTTCACTATTAATGGTCATCACGCAAGCTTAGATCATGAAGATCCATTTATCGGCCTTTTATCTGATCTTAAAGAGAAGTACGTAAAACAACCGATTGTGCAAAAAGAAAATACTATCAGACAAATTTCCCAAATTTTGGGTACATCAAGTCCTCTAGTATTTGAACCTACTCTTCAACCTCACAAAGGGCGTCCAGTAGGATCAAATAAAAGAAAAGAAACAAGCTCTACAAGGAGAGAACCTTCTTATTTTGAGGTCGTGGAAAAAGTACCTCGAAAATGTAGTAGTTGCGGAAAGGTTGGTCATTATCGAAATAGATGTACATCCATTAACCAGTCTACTGCAGTTGAAACCCGATTAGATGAAGCTTCCATCCTTTTTGAGTAAGTTAGAAATTTTTGTTCAAATTTTTTCTTCCAATTGGGCTGCGTAATATATTTTTGCTTTTGTTGTATCATTTTTATTGTTAATATTTGTTTCTGTTTTATTTTTTGCAGTAAATGAGAAAGTTTGTCAAACACCACCAGTTCATAGAAGTTTATTCATCCGGTCGCAAATTGGAGACATTTCTTTATCCCGCAATAATTTCATCATTAATCACTCGACATTCTTTATTTTTTTCACTGAACTTTTTAAATTTTAATGTGAAGTATTGACTTTTGTAGAGCTTTTTAAATTCTAGTGTAAAGTTATTTTTTGTAGAAAATTGCAGGTTGTCTTTGTATGAAGTATTAACATGCTTATTTTGTTTCGAAATGAACAGAGGATTGACGGAGAATTTTGAAAAAAAATAATGTTATTTACGTGGGATAAAACAATGAGTCCCGTAAATTTTAATTAAATTAAAAATAAAGATAAATAAATAAATAAACAATTAGTCCCTTAAATTTTAATTAAATTAAAATTTAAAAAGAAATAAATAAATAAAAAGAGCTGCCAAAGTTATAGAAAGAGAAGTTAAAAAATTTTGGAAGAAAAAAAATTAGAGGGCAAATAGGGTATTGATGATATGTATTGTATAATTTATTATTAAAATAATAAATAAGAGTGCGGATTGTAATTTTGGGAGTGCAAAATTCACTCCCCTTAAGTAATTTATGTTAACGCAACATGCAACTTCTATATTTGTGTTAAAATAATCAATTAAATATTAATTAAATAAATAGAAACAAGTTAATACTAATTAACTAATAATTAAATAAATATTAATTGAATAATTAAATAATTAATTAAATATTAATTGAATAATTAATATTAATTCAGTAGTTCTAGGGTAGTTTAGTCATTCTATATTTTCAACGATACCTTATTATATAAATATAAAAATATAAAAACTCGTACACAAAAAAATATGGAAAATTTAAAACCCTAATATACGAAGATAAAAACAATAAACTTTCATTCTAATAATAACAATTAATGGGCCTATAACATTAAAAACACCTTTTTTGGAAACACCTTTTTTTAAAGTTGTCTTATTTTATTTTATTTTAAAATTCAATTATCATAATTTTTCACTTAATTTTTTTATTTTATACACAACCACTTACTTTTTTCAATTTAAATACCAAATTATTTTTACTTGTCTTACCACATGAATATAAATAATAGTATTTCTTAATTTAAGTCCAAAAAAATATGAAAATACACATTACAAGTAATCTTAAGTTTAAATAACAAAATACTACTCTATCGTATGAAATTTGAAATTATGATTTTGAAGATAAAAATCCATGAATATGTTCGAAATTTTAGACAATATTGAAGCTCGAAGAAATAAATAAATTCAAGCATCTATAAGTATAGTTTGGATTTGTAGATTATCTTCCCCACCAACCAATTAATATGCACAAGAAAAAGGAATAGACAGATTGAAATTAGTGAAGATACCCATGCTTCCGTGTCCATATTTCTCCACCACCGAAATACTACATGAGAGTACACATCAAAAGACAAATCCTAACACCACAACATTTATTGTTTTTGTCATTCTACGCTTCAACTTTCGATCAACAATAATCTTCCTTAAACTCTTACTGTAAACCATAATTAAACAAATATAACAAAATCATATAAAATATATTATAGGAATATACTCGACTGTAAACCATAATTAAACAAATATAACAAAATCATATAAATTATATTATAGGAATATACTCGACACGTACCATTAATTCACACAACTTCAAATAAAATTCCCAAATTTCAGGAAACACAAATCAACACAAATAATATAAAATTAAAAATCAAAATAAAATTAATT
Source organism: Euphrasia confusa (assembly GCA_954870475.1). NCBI lineage: Eukaryota > Viridiplantae > Streptophyta > Magnoliopsida > Lamiales > Orobanchaceae > Euphrasia > Euphrasia confusa. Next base: position 8,388,436 of record OX940949.1, read on the forward strand.
AAGGGCGGTAATTCTCATTAATCCCTTCGTCGCCCTGGTTCTCATATCCACCCACGGAGGTTCTGCCGCCGTTAAACTCGTACCCGTTCTCTCCGTTACGGTAGTAGTTACCCCTTCCGTTACCGTTGAACGCATTCCTAACTCCAACGTCATTATTTTTAGCGCCGTTAAACTCGTACCCGCCGTCGCCGTTAGTGAAGTAATTATCCCTCCCGTTCTTCATGCTCTCGTACGGGTGGTTGCTGCTGTATTTCTCCGAATTGATGTCGTAAAAGTACTTCCCGTTTTCCAGCGACCTCGTGTCGCTCATTCCCTGCGGCCCGAACCCGCTGCTCCCGGCCCGATCGAAGTTCTTCTCGCGTCGGCCGCTGTAGTGGTTGTTCCTGTACTCGGCCAATTTTTCTTCGGGGGTAAGTTGGTCATTTCGCTCGCCGTTGTAGTTGTTGTTCCTGTACTCGGCTAATTTTTCCTCGGGGGTAAGTTGGTCATTTCCCTCGCCGTCGTAGAGGGTGTTGGCGTATTCAGGGATCGCGGAGGCCGCCGTGTCCGTCGTCGTCCTCCCGTTTACGACTTCCGGCTCGGTGACGTAAGACTCCGCGTTGTAGTTTTTGGGGAGGTATCTGTGGTGGGGCAGTTTGGGTTCCGCGGCCGCGGCGTCGGCGGTGGCGGAAGGGAGGAGTTCGGCCGGGTCACGGCCGTAGAGGCCGTGGCCGGTTTCGGTTTCGGGGAGGAAGTCGGGTTGGTCGACGGTGTTCGGAACGGCGACGGTGGTGGTGGCGGCGGTGGTGGCCGGGATTTTGTTGAAGAATTGGTTGTCCCTGGCGTGCGAGGGCAAAATGGTAATTATGAGTAGAGAGAGAATGATGTGAATGGCGAGGAAGGAAGCCATGGAGCAGAAGAATAACTGATTGTGATGATTAGTTTGTTTTAGCGAGTGAAGAAGGAGAGTGAGTGGTTCTTTTATAGAGGTGTGTATCTATAGGTGCGTGCATTTGGTTGGGCCCACATGATCAGATTTTCCGCGAACTGTTCTTTGACACGTGTACACGTAATTATTATTTATTTGTTTATGTGAATATGGAAAAAAAAAAGTTACTCTACTAGTGAATTTGAAATAATGGAAATTTTAAATTACGAATTCAATTGAAGGGGTCTTTTCCGTGCATGTTAAGTAAAGTATGCGCACTTGGAAATGAAGATTTTATTTCTTGATTCAGACTTATTTCGTGAGTTATCTATGGAAATGTAATAGTGAAATAATGAAAGAAATTGCAATCAAATGCAGAAAGAAATCAAAAAAACGTAACGGAGAATTTATTATTAATAAAATTAACATCGATAACACCAAATTTTAAATGAAATGCTAATATTTAAATTTGTGGAATTTCAAAAATATAAATAAAGAAGAGTAGTAGGTAGCGGGTAATTATGCGTGGATTGCGGAGTGGGTGGGTCATGGAAAATGAGCACAAAGCGTGTGCCGGTCCATGTACGAATGTGGGTCGGTCTAATTATAAATGGACCCGCCCCATAATCAGTGTAGCTTCCACTGGGCCCAAACTCGCTCACAATAGTATACTGTAATTACTTTCTTGCTCATCTATCTATCTCAACTATTTATAAAATGTTTCTTTGTAAATTACAAAACAAATTGCAGAAATAGTTGAGATAGAGAGAACTAATTTTTTTTTTCTAGTAAGGAGTATTATTTTAACTAAAATTTGATTAATTATTTTCTATTTTTTAATCAAAAATGAGAATGAAATTAAAATTTGGTGGCTTCTTCTTCAATTTTTCATCTTCCGAACATTAATAGTCACTTAAATTGAAGCAGTTGGATTTTTAAATGCATTGCCGAAAATAAATAAAGGATTTTAATTGAGAAATGGATAGACAACTTATATTGGGTCATAACTTTTTTTATAACTTTAGATTTAAATAGTTGGAACGACTTATTTTTGAAATTGAGCACTCACATTGAAGTGGAGTATTAAGTGAGTTGGCGAACTCAAAATCAACTATAGTCCCACTTAACATTTCATGTGGAATTTAATATGCACGTTATGTTAGGTTACTCTTACTATCGCTCAATCCATTTTTACCAGTCGCATTTACTATTTTCTCCACAAATAAATTTAGGTTCGAATTTTAGATAGAAGTGTAATAATATCATTAATGTGTGTTGAAAAAATGTGGCTCAAAATTGGAAGACGAAACAGGGGAGGCAACAATTGATGCCCAGTGGACCTATCGATCACTAGCATTGTACTTGTCGACGTCGTTGTTCAGAAGCTTAGCCCTCGTAGAGTCAGTAGCTTGGAGTTTTTCTGGCCTATTCAGGGCCGCGATCCTTACATAAACCTTTGTTTGGACCGTCACCTATAAATAGAGATATTCTTTACCATGACTTTTCTTTATTTATTTTGTTTTCAAGTAAATCTTGTGTTCAATCTCTTTGTGGTTTCCTCTTTGTATCAACCATTTATACATCAAACATTATTGTTTGTGAGAGGATTTTTTGACCTAAATTCTTGATAGGAGGTATTAGGACCTTGAGATTGCGATCAAAGTTTTCTTGTTATTCAGAGTTTGAGTATATTTTGTCACAAGAGTTATAGGATATAATACATTGTGTACGAAGATTTAGGTCAAGATATTAGATTGAGAGATGGAGAGATCTGAACTCGTGCAATGAGGACGCGTTTTGAATAAAACTTCATCTCTCTTAATACCTAGGTCAAATCGATAATCGGTACAACATGTGTATTTTTGGGTGATATTGGCTAGACAAATGTTCAATATATATGGTGATTTAAAAATATCAAATTTTGACTCAAAACTTTTCAGTGCATGAGCAATCATAATCAACGTGAAGATGTTTTGGTAAAATAATACCCAATTCCATTGTACTGTTCTCATTCTTTCATAACCCTTTTATTATTGCAATTTCAATTTTATATACAGTACTATATAAATGTTATGTTTTCAACATTTATGAGTATGTGCAATTATGCATGGCTAGTTTGTTTTCATTGGAGTCCCCTACACACAAAGGTACAAAGAGTAGGGACAATGTCAACAATCAACATTCACAAAGCTCAAAGGATACATACTAGTTGCCTCTACAATTATTATTTTGTCTTTTCTATTCCTCAAAAAAATATATTTCAAACTAGGATAATGGAAAGGAAAATACAAGAAATTATTATTTAAAATGTGATTATGAATTTTCTTTTCCTTTCATCAAGACCCACAGAAAGATTTCGGGCACACACCGGAACAAAACCCATATTTTTTTTAGATAAACTCTACTATGCGAGCCATATGCATAACACTCAGAGATATTTGGCTGTGGTGCCTATGTGTTATTGTTTGGCGAGAAATGGAAAATGTAATAGTCAGATAACATGATGGAGAGACGACTAATATGCAAAACCACAATTCAAATATGAACAAAACAACACACTATGGATTATGGAAATCATTTATTTTTTTTCGAGATTTATTCAGTATTCTGAGGTTGAATGTTCAAAATTGTTTCTCTATGATAAGTCCATTTGAATTTGGAACTATGATTTTAATCCATAATCAAAATATTAGCTAAATTGAGATATGAGTAACATACAGGAACTCGTTAATGGAAATGCGACGAGCGCTGATGCCTGAATACGAAAATAAAGTCAATATCAAGGGCAAGAAGGTAATTATTTTGTGTCAATGTTCTTTTGTTGATGAAAAACTTGATAACGTAAACAATATATATGAAAGAGAACTTACCACGAAAAAGACCACCTCTTCGTGAGCAAAAGCTGCAGTAAGTTTGTTGCTGTGCATCGCATGCCTTATGAAACTTTGCAACTATATTACAGTAAAGTGTTGCTGTGTCAGTAGGCAATAGCAAGTCAAGTAAGTTTAAGCTACTTTAGCCTGCATATATATATATACATACCTAATAAATCATTCTCACATGACCCAAGTAAAAAAAACTAGAAAAATGAAAGGAAAACCACTTGACTTAAAGGAATAAGTACACAAATGCACCACAATGGCAGGGAGGATAAGACGTAGGTACCTGATGATGGTAATGCTTTGCAGCTCCAAATGCCTGCAAAGATCGAGACTTACAGAAAACAAACAGAGACCCAACTCTTGCAAAATAAGGATCCAGAATCTCCTTTAGTGTTTTGAGATCATTGTCAACTAGGTCCATAAAGAACTGCAAAGCAAAGAGTAGCGTTTTCAGAATTTGAGAATCCAAGTAAAAGGCTTCATGAAACTAAACTTGAAAACTATATATACATGATGGAGAGAGGTCGAAAACACATGGAACAAAGTACTATTGGAACATTATACCTTCACAAATGGGCATCTTCTCCAAAGTTCCCATTTAACTTTTGATGTTCTCATCTGTATCACGATTTTTTTCCAATTGAGTCACAGAGTTATTTAATCGATTCATTTGCACAAAGAACATGTAAGAACACACACAAAACAAAAAAACATAGAAACACCTTTGCCATGTGCACAGCCTGCTCAAGTTGCTGAATTTGGATCCACTGTTCTGATACAATATCAGCTGTCTAATGCAATAATAATCATAAAAGGTTAGATTGGAAGAACTAAAGGATGATGTTTCTTTTTTGATCTGGTTGCTAATAGCTTACATCAAACAATTAAATAAATGTGTTTAGGGAAGAAAAAATATTCACCTACTTATTAAGTATTCAACTTTTTCTTACTTTGCCTCCTATATTATATTTTAAATCAAAATACCTCAGAAAGTTATATCTATATTGCCTCCAAACATAGAGTTTCCATCCAGAAACAGGCCGGAAGCTGAACAGGCGTGTCACGTAAGTTTCATAAGGGAAGAATTTTCCTTATTTTTATCTTCTCCAACAACAAAAATCAATATATTCCTAAAAAATAAAAATAGGCTTTCACTCTTTTTTCACACGAGATCTGCACCCCTCGCAATCTCTAGAAACAGCACTACCTCCTTGAAATTCTCAAGCTACAGTAAATCAACATCACGACATGCAGACTAATCAATCACCAAATCCAAGTTCGGCTCTCCTTCAACGACACATATCTCAAAGCCATCGCACAGCACATGGTCCAAGGCTCTGCGAGGTCCTTCGTTCAATGCAATAATATCCATAACAAGTTTCAACAGAACTGTCACTGGCTGAGATTAGGGTTGTAGAGTGAGGATTACAAATCATGTTCTTGTGAGGGGAGGGGGTCGGCGGGTGTGGGTGGGTATGCATTTTGGTTCAAATCTGATGTTTTTTGTGACCACACAGATCGAAGAAGATTGTTTGCCCTTATGAATTGCTTGTCAACCCCGTGCGTTTAGTTCACGGATATTGTTTTTGAACTTAAAGGCAACAAACACAGAAGAAGGCAACCAGAACATAATTAATTTGCTGCAAACATAATGAACTGACCTCTTCCACTTGGGTAGCAACTTCTTTCAATCTACTTTCAGCGTCCATCGCCTTTTGCTCCAAAGCATGAATTTCAAAGTTATTTTTCCGAGAGGCTGACCACAGAAGTCGAATCTACATTGATTTTCACAGCACCCATTTTATGTTTCCCCAAATCATGAACCCTAAAACTAGATCAGTAACTGAAGAACGAAAAAGTAAAAAAATCAGAAATCTCGAGTAATTAATTACCTCTTCTTCAAGTGCAGCGAGCTTGAGATTCGCACCGTGCTCGAAACTCGACACTGCGGTCTTCAGACGATCGATTTCTGCGGTCAGCTCCTCGATTCTCTTCTCGGTGTCTCTAAAACACTTGCTCTTCGCATCAATCTCTGCAAGTCTATTGTCGAGGATCGACTCTGCGATCCCGATTATAAGGACTCAGCAATAATTAATCCGAGTATTTTTTTTGTTTAAATTAGGGGTTAAATATGTATCACGAATGAGATACCTAATCGAGCGATTTTGAGTTTTGCCTCTTCCACTTCAGACGACAGAGAGTTTTGGCTGGATTGGTCGGGACAGGACGACGGCGTTTGGTGGGAAACTGTGGTTTCCGAAAGGGTATGAGACAGAAACAGAGAGGCTAGTATGGCGGGAAGCAGAATTGACGGGACTGCCATTGCCGGTTCAGCTCACCGGCGGTATAGTTTGCAGCTCCCTTTTGAGTGTGTCCGGCAACGTTGATGATAGTATCATTGAGTATTTATTTTTCTTAATTATCGAACCTCATGTAACTAAAATTAAAAAAGAGAAAAAAAACTCTATTAGCTTAGAATTGGCCAATTGGGTGATCATCTTCGGTACAGAACCAAATAATCAAAACCGTTTCAATAATTGAATTAAAATTTTCGATAAATGAACCAATCAATTTTTTTAATAATCGATATAAAACTATAACCGAAACTTTTTAGTTCGATTTCGATTATAACCTATAACCAACCGATAACCGATCATAAATTAAAATAAAATAATAATATTAATATTATTTTAATTAAATATAAAATTCATTTATAATTTTTTATTAAGTGATATTGTAATATTATAATGGAGCCTATAAAATATATTGTAATTTAAAAAATCAAGAAGAAAATAAGAATATGTAGTATATATATTCTATTTCGGTTATTTATCTGTTACTTGACTCAAATAATCGAACAGAAACCGAAAACAAAAGTTTTAAATTTTCATAATCATAACCGAACCGAAAACCAAATAATCGAACTGAAATCAAATTTTGGGTTCGGTCGGTTAAATTGGTTATAACCGAACAATGCTCACTCCTGATAATTAAGATGTTGATATTGGGTTGGGCTCTGGAAGCATCCATATTTTATTGAGAAGAAATGACTAAAGAGTCCATAAATTTGCTTATTTGTGAATCATTAACAGTTTATTTTTATTTTTGTTATGTCTGAAAATACAAATAGTACTTGAGAATTGAAGAGAGAATTTGTGAGTGAAATTGTAGTATGTAGTGCTAATTGAAATTTGAGAGTTCAAGTGAAATTGTTAATCAAAGTTGGTAAAGAATGATTAGTTAATAGTTAGGCAATTTCTACCGGGGAGTATTGGTGAGTATTGTACACATAGTATTTATTATAGTATATTTTTAATGAAGATTACTTTGATATATAATGAATATCTTAGTAAATGATAATTTATATTTTTACTCAATGATGATTTTAAGAATGATGATTTTTAATTGTTCAATGATAATTATTCATTTTTAAAATAAATATTTTTTATATTTAATTTAGATTTTGGTTTACAATGTAAATGTATTGTACACTTAGGTTAGACGGATTGAGTTAGTTATTGCCAAAAGTAGATGGACTAAAGGTCTACTGTATTAACTAAGGAGTAAGGGCCCAAAAGTGAAGGTGGGCCTAACCCATGTCCAATCAAGATAGCCCAATCAAGAAGTTCACTTAGGAAGATGGTGTCTTAATAAAGAGAGTTTATTAGATTTTTTAAGACTTTTAATGTAACTGACCGACTTGTTGAGGGGCCGAAGCCCGATCCTAATGAGCCGCCTCGATTATCAATGATTGTCGTCGAGAGTGATATTCTGACTTCACTGTACAACACATGCTTTTCCAGCGCACCCCCACTGTACCAATACACGTCTTTTTCAGCAAATTTTGTCCTCACTAGTGCGCACTCAGGACACTTCCCAATGGTCACCACCCATCTAGAATTTTTTCAGAACCAACACGCTTAACTTTGAAGTTCTTATAAAAGGATGCCTAAAAAAAAGATATTTATTGGTATGAGTAGCATATTTCATTCATTTATTAAGCCTTTTACTTTCTTGAGGCATTACATTTAAAGTCTGAGGATATTCAATCGAGATTTTGAAATTTTTTTAAAAAATCTTAAGGTATTCAATATAGATTTTAAAAAGTTTTTAAAAATCTATAGGTATTAAAAAGTTTATAAATTTTAAAATTCTATAGATTTTGTTGGATTTTCTTTTAAAATATGAATAATTTTGACTCTTTAAAATGAGAAGAGATTTTCATAAATTTAATTTTCAATAAGTTCAATTATTATTAAAAATAATAAAACTTTAAAAATTATATAAAATAAATATTTTTTAATAAATTAAATTATTATTACAAAATAGTAATAATTATTTGAAAAATTATATAAAAAAAATAAAAATGAATAATATATATTATTTAATATTTTTTTATAAAAGTATGTTCATGTAAATTTGTATCAATTGTTATATCCGAAAAATCAATAAAAATCATAAAAGAAAAATATTAGCAATCCAAAAGTATATAAAAATTAAATTCATATAAATCAATAAGAAAAAACAATCAAACACTCAGGTTATAATTTATTTATTTTTAAACTACCAAAATTTTTAAAATCCCAAAAAAAAATTCAATACAATTTCAATTAAATACACATTCCTTAACTGTATAGAGTGTTAGAAAAAAAGTAAACGAGATTAGTCTAAAACCGGAAAAACAAAAGAAAAACGGAAAGTAAAGTCGAGATTGCTTCCGAGGCGTATGCACTTTCCGCAAATCAGTAAAGCCCCGTGTATGCTACGGTTTACAGGCTTTCTGACCCCAAAAATACAACGGCGAAGCGGAGATCGAACAAATGCACACTGAATGGAACTCTTTCGGTTTGAATGGAAAAAGTTGAGAACAGAGCAACTATGCAAGTGATGATATGAGAAAGAGCAACTATGCAAGTGAATGGAACTCCATGTTCAGCAATTAAAATGAATTAATTAATTCACGAAATTAATTAATATCTAGAAGCTATAAGCTGGGCCGTTCCCAAATCCTTAATTAATTAATATCCAAAAGCTATAGGCTGGGTCCAGCCCAAAACCTTAATCAATGTGTTCAACTATTGGGTCGATCAAAACGAGCCCAAACAATTCAATCGGACCGTGTCCAAAAAACGCGCGCGCGCGTGACCCTTGCCATGTCAACTTGTTGAACACTCATACTCTCTTATTACATTTAAAGAGAAATGACTTTTGGTATTTTTTATACGTGGGATAACATATTTCCCAATAAAATAACAATTGCTTCTATTTACCAAAGTAGTATTTATGTCAATCTTTACACATTTATTTCTCACTCACCGATTAACGGATTTTGACGAAATAAAATATTATCAATAAATTAACACTAATTCGTTGTATAATTGTACTGTTGACGATCAGACGATGTATAGTATGATGAAAACGAGAATACCGAAGAAAATAAATCAACAAGAAAATAGAGAAGACAAGAATTTACGTGGAAACCCAACTGGGAAAAACCACGGGAGGAACGACGAACAATTCACTATAATATTGCTTCACGATTACAAGGATGATATACGCTCTAAACCCTCAAATCTCACGCAATAGCTATAGAATTATAATTGATGTGTCTTATTGTGTCTATGGAGATCCCTATTTATAGTTGTAGAAAACTCATAAAATAGGTAATAATAGGAATAGGAATTATAATCCTTTCCTATTATAACTCAAACCTCCTAACCAAGTTAGGAATCCAAAAGACTTATTCCATAAGTCAAGAAGTCATCATAGAAGCTTCTATTCCTTAAGCGGTTTTAAGTCATATCTTAACAAATCTCCACCTTGACACTAAACCGCGAACTTCTTTCGCCTTCCGTCTTCCTCCAAAAGCCCCTAAGGGCTTAATCTCTCGATCGAAGTCCAACCAAGCTAGAGCAAAGCTCAAACTTGGTTGCGGGTAAACTCTTCGTTAACATGTCCGCCGGATTATCGTGAGTACTAATCTTACTCACCTTAACATCGCCTCGAGCGATCACCTCACGAACAAAGTGATAACGAATATCTATGTGCTTTGTTCTCTCATGGAACACTTGATCTTTTGTGAGACAAATAGCACTTTGACTATCACAAAAGATTGACGTCGTCTTAGAACTCTTCGAGAGTTCTCTAAACCAACCTCTCAACCATAGAGCCTCCTTGCATGCCTCGGTAACCGTCATATACTCCGCCTCGGTAGTCGATAAGGCCACCGTACTTTGCAAGATAGCTTTCCAACTTATAGCACACCCACCAATGGTAAAAACATACCCGGTAAGAGATCTTCTTTTATCTAGATCACCGCCATAGTCGGAATCCACGAACCCTTGCACATCATCTTGATTCCTCCCGAACACCAACTTCTTGTTAGACGTACCTCTCAAATAGCGCAACACCCATTGCACCGCCTTCCAATGCTCTCTCCCGGGATTCGCCATATACCGACTCACGGCACTCACGGCGTGTGCTAAATCCGGGCGCGTACACACCATGGCGTACATAAGAGAACCAACGGCATTGGAATAAGGGACTCGAGCCATATCCTCGATGTCCTTCTCCGTAGTCGGAGAGTAAGCAGAGGTAAGTCTAAATTGTGTTCCAAGGGGAGTACTTACCGGGTTCGAATTCTCAAGGTTGAATCGACGTAGCACCTTCTCAATATACCCCTTTTGGCCAAGATACAACTTGCCATCCTTTCGATCTCTTGTGATTTCCATTCCTAGGATCTTCTTTGCCGCACCTAGATCCTTTCGAACTCCTTGCTTAGTTGTGTCTTGACTCTCTCCACCTCCGACTTATCCTTAGCCGCTATCAACATATCGTCGACGTAGAGGAGAAGATAAACTAAAGACCCATCACGGCCTTTCCGAAAATACACACAACTATCGTATGAGCTCCTCCGGAAACCATTCTTGATCATAAACGTGTCGAAACGTTTATACCATTGTCTAGGAGACTGTTTCAAGCCATATAAGGACTTCTTGAGAAAACAAACCTTGTTTTCTTGACTTGAACCCTCGAACCCCTCAGGTTGAACCATGTAGATATCTTCATCGAGCTCCCCATGTAGAAAGGTCGTCTTCACATCCATTTGCTCAAGCTCCAAATCATGCATTGCCACAATGAAGGTACCGGTATACCGATCCGATCGATATACCGTGTGTGCGGAAGCGTGTAAAGCGATAGATCTACTATGCCATGATCTTAGTGCACACAAATATGTATAGACACACATATATTTATATATATATACACATCTAATATATATATATATATATAAGGTTCAACGATTACTTACTTTTGGTGATCGTTGAAATTGGTTAAGGTGGTGTTGAGTCGATTGAACCACCTTAATGGATCAGCCACGAATTGTACACCTTTGGAATGACCCCGTCACGCCTTTGGATCGCCCGGATGTTGAAGCCGCACAAATGGCCCGGCCTCTACGTGTTGCACAAGAACCCGGATGACGAACACTTTGCTTGATCGAGTCGGTTCTCCAAGAACACTTTCTCCTTTCTCTCTTTGGTGTGAATTTCGTGGGTTAAGGTAATGTGTGATGAAAATCTGATTTTCATCCATATTATTACCTCATTATTCACCACATTACACCCCTTTGTAACCTACAACATAATGGGCATCATAATGCACCATTAACATGCAAAAGGGTTACAAAGGAGGTGAAAGGTCATGCCACATACACATGCCACTATGCATTGTATGTGGTCCCACTTGCTTGTGTGGCATGCCATGTCACACTATGTGACATGCATCCATGCAAGCCATGCATCCCATGCATGTGTATTAAATCCACGTAAATATTGATTCTAAATCAATATATTTATCAAGCAATGTATATCAATATCGAGCTCGTGTGTGACCCTGTAGGTATGATTTAATTGATCAATATTATATTGTTCCCAACAATTAATATTATCAAATAATCATTTAACATCCATAGACGACCTTATGACTTTATCGATTGCACACGTAGGATCGAAGGACATATCCCAACAATCTCCCACTTGGCCTTCAGAGCCAGTGTGCTGCCAATTTCCTGTTGTCACTTATGTCTAAGTTTGAACTTGAGGCAAGACTCGAGTCATCCTCAATCGGTTCAAACCTTTCTTGGACTTTGAGACAGACTGTAAAACCAGATTTATCACTATGATACGAATCTGGACGTGGCCACGTATTTTCCACAGTCTCGACTCTCCAAGTGGCCGGTAAGACATATATCCCATTAAAATGGAGGACAATCCCATCTTGTCAATCCAAGCTCTCCCACTTGCTTCGTGATATACCTAATAACAAGTTTTATAACCTCCTTTTACGAAAGGCGTTTACTTGTATCAAAGTACACCATTTCACAATGGAATCACTCTGGACTACTCAGGTCAGAGGAAATTGCTCGACAGTCAATGAAATAGTACTATGACTCGAAATCTTAAATACTATTCCAGTCGGGTCTGTTCGATCATTAGCTCCCAGCTAATATCTATGTAATTGTACTTAATGTCCCACATCACTAGCCCATGAAGCGGCGCTATAGTACACATTACAATCTAGTTCTTTGTATTATCGGTTTGTCCGTACTCGATTATACGAACTAGGAACAAACATATGATTCAAGTATATCAGTTCAACCATTGGGACTTCATTATGCGGTAAGTCGACCTCATAACCCAATCGATATTACTTAATCATTTGGACAATTCATATAAATTAAACCATATTTATATGAAGAAATATGTATTATACATATGAGTGAATGTTTATCAAATCTCCAAAAGTATCTAATACAGTAATAGAAATCACAACCCATCTCTAAGATGTCTGATCTCTATTGTAGTCGTGAAGCCTCAAGCTTAAACTGCCGGAGAGGTTTAGAAAGCGGGTTTGCAACCTTACCAAAAGTTGCAACTTTATTATCTCGATGTCTCCACAAAACTATCTCCCAGATAATGTGGAACTTCCTGAGCACCAGTTTTAGACTTGTGGTGCTTCCTAGCTCATTGGCTTGCGCGATAACTCTACTATAAATAGAGAACTATCGGATTGGCTGAGCTAGTTACGCCACCTAGTTCATTCAAGAACTTTCAAATCCTAACTGCCAACATTACTGCATCTAATGCAATACTGTGCTCAGCTTTTGTAGTTTAATTAGCTATATTGCATTGCATGGAACTATTCCAGCAAATATCACCTCTAACCAGACAAAAGATATAACCAGATTAAAACCGGAAATTATCTTAGTTTGTTTTGAAGTTAGCATTCAAACAGCTTGTTAATATCAACTCTTTTTGTCTTCCAAAGACAACAAAATTCATTTGTCCATCTAAGGTACATAAGAATATTCTTGGTCGCAGTCTAACGCGCCTCACCTGGATTTCCTTGAAACTGACTCGTCATGCTCAAAGCATACGATACGTCCGGTCGTGTACATATCATGGCATACATTATAGACCCTATTGCCAAAGCATTAGGAATGTTTTCCATCCTCTTTTGCTCATCAAGTCCCGTAGGGCCTTGCATCTTGCTAAGAGATGTGCCATGACTCATTGGAATGAGACCCTTTCTGGCGTCTTTCATTCTGAACTTATCAAGCACCTTATCAATATAGGTCGCTTTACTAAGTCCAAACATCCTTTTCGATCTGTTCCGACAGATCTTGATGCCCAATATGTACTGTGCTTCTCCAAGATCCTTTATTGAAAAACAATTTCCAAGCTATTCTTTAATAGAATTAAGCATAGAAACATTGTTTCCAATAAGGAGTATGTCATCGACATACAACACAATGTATACAACGTACCTCCCACTGTTCTTCTTGTAAAACAAGACTCTTCCGAGTTCCTCTGAAATCCAAAACCCAGTATGGATTCATTGAACTGAAGATTGCTACTCTGATATGCTTTGCTTTATTTCATAAATGGAATTATAAGATTGCATAATTTCTCAGCCTTATTAGGATCGATAAAACTCTTTGGTTGTGTCAAAACACATTCTCTTCTAGAATCCAATTCAAGAAGTTAGTTTTAACATCCAATATTACCATAACTCATTATCAAGATGAGTAGCAATGGCTAAGATAATCTGAATGATTTAATCAAAGCAACTGTTGAAAGTTTTTCCATAATCCACCTCGTGAATAAAACTTTTACCATCAACCTTGCTTTGAAAACCCTAGGTTTTCCATCTGTCTGTTTAGATCTTAAAGATCTATTAGCATTCATTGGGTCTAACCCCGTGATGCAAATATATCAAGTTCCAAACTTGATTATCAGATATTGATATCATCTCAGATTTCATGGCATCATGCCAATTTTAGTAGCTGCACTCGTCATAGCTTGGATATAGTTCGAAGGTTCATCGCTTTCCAAAAGCATGACTTCATATCTCTCATAGATCACAATACCTAAGTATCTGACTAAAAGAGATATATGCCTTCTGGACCTACAAGAGCTGGTATGGTTTCCAAAACCATAGGAATACTCTCAACCCAGTCTTGAGTATTCATCATTGGTTGTTCCACTTGAACCTCGTTCAAGATAACCGAGCTCCCACTGACTTTCTAGGAAAGATATCTCTTTTCAAGAAAATCACCATCTCGAGCAACAAAAATTGTTCTCAGATAGATCGTAGAATTTGTACCCTCGAGTTTCATATGGACATACCATAAGGAAACTTTTATCCCATTTGAGTTCAAGCTCTATAGAGATAAATCTCGTCAGAGAAGCTTTTAGAACCTCAAATCTTGATGAAAACAATTTAGGGACCCTCCCTTTCCATACCTAGTATGGTGTCTTATCAACAGCTTTTGACAGCGTCCTATTCAGTGTATAAGTTGAAGTCTAGAATTGTGTGTTCCCAAAAGAGACCAGTAGTTCATTTAGACCTCTCATCGAATGGTCGATCTATATCTAATATAGTTTGTTTTCTCTTTTCCGAAACATAACCTTCATGTGCTTGTGAACTAATAGGTTCCACATACATCCGTATGGATCATCCCTAATTACTCACATGTTCTCCTTTCTCCAAGAAAGATGACATTGTTATCTTTTCAATCACACATCATTCACATGTATCAAATGACTCCAAGTCAAATGATTCTAAAATTCCTTCTAAAAGAAGCTTCGTTACATGTTTAGATTTTGATTTGATCTTATCAACAATGTTTCAGTTATGTCTCATCGATACTTATTCGATTTGGCCTTTGGTCTTAATGATATATATGATTTGTCAAGTTTAAAGTATACATAAACAATATAATAATCGTACCAAAACAAAGAATAATTCACAATTAAAATAGTTACCAAACTATTTCATAGTGAAAAAACTAATCCATCAGTATCTAATACTGAACCAATATTCATTGTTTATTGAAGGTACGAAATTACATAGTTATAATACTAAAACAAGGCCCTAAGGCAAAACAACATCATATGATTATACGGCTAATGCAGCGACCTTCGCTCCATTTCTTGCCCGTAGATCGACATCTCTATTCACCAAACTTATACTTCTATGTAGTTCCTCCACATAAAATTGTGAGAACCACATTTGGCATCCAATACCCAAGAAGTAGAATTTGTGAAGTTTAATGTCTATATCATTAGTACTTGAAGATGAAGCAACCCCGTTCTTCAAATTTTATTTGAACTTTGGGCAAATTCAATTATTCCCAATAATTGAGTCTCATTCAAATTTCCCATTCAAAATTATCTCAATGTCAAAACGTGATAAATCGTAAGTGAAAAATCGAAGTTTTCTAACCAGCGATATTATCATGCAATTGAAGCCCTATCTCTCATAAAATATGAGGGAGCCAACCAGACAATCGATTCACGCCATCCAATGGCTCGAAAGTCTCTAATTTGTGTCATTGATGAACTTAAGTGGTTTTGGATTAAATCACTCCCCGAGGTGTAAATAATCCTAACCTTATAATCCATCAAATGAAAGACAAATTAGGCATTTGTTTTGAAATTGAATAAAATATGAACTTTTACTTGTTTGCAATTAGTGTCCTACACTTTTGCAGTAGACGCATTCAGATTCCCTAGGAACCCTAGTAGCATTTTTTCCCATGCTCTTTTGAATACCCTATCCCATATCATAAGAATTTCCCTCTTAGGGTCCTTCTCTATCGCCGGCTCAGCAGCCTTGAGCATCCCGTGGAGCTCACGAAGCGATTTCTTCAAACCATTCATATGGAAAATTTAGCCTAAAGGCATTATAACCATCATGAGATTGGAGTATGAAATCGGTTGCCAAATAATCATCATAGGAAAAATCTAGGCAGTCACTTGAAACAAATAATCCAATCATTTGTTGCACATGTGATTCCATAGATTTCCATTTTTCCAGCCTAGCTGAAGCGATGACCCTGGTCATACCGAACCGCTCAATCTTAGCATATTCCCCGAACATGCTATTGAGTTGTTCAATGATATCTTAGGATGTGATTATCTAACACATTTTCCTTGTCTTCGTATTTGAGGACCATCCTCAAATTACGTTGTCAATCAAGAAAATTTATGTTGTTCAATTTTTTACAATCAAGAATTCAACCAAACTTGAATTGAGTTGATATTTGACATGATAAACTACAAAAGAAAGATAACTAAAGTATGTAAACATCCACAAAGCGGTAAACAAATAAGGTTGTCTAACAATTGTACTTATTTATTTCATTTTGTTCAATTGATATCCAATATCATTGTCCCTTAGAACAAAACGATTCCGAGATCCTCATCTTGCAAATCATTAAGTCGACTGAGTCCGCACTTAAGTATTTCAAGATAGGTAGACATACCCATGTCAATGATATCTAATATCACTCTCGGTCGATGAGAGTCCCATTCTCATCTCATGTCTCGATAGCCACGCCTGCAGTGGATCTATCGATGAGAAAACCAAAGTCACGTGTAAAGGTCTAACCCTTACTCCCACTTATCCCAAGATAACAAGTAGTACCCCGCTGAGGCGGACCTACCAACTTATGATCGAGGACTTCATGAGTGTGATGTTTTTGGACAAGACATTATACTCATTATTTTGGGAACTTGCATGCATAGGTGTTTATATGTAAGTTGAACATTTATAACATAAAACATCCTATAACTAGCCAAGCAAATAAATACGTAATCGAAAGGCCCCTAGAACCTCACAACTCTCAAACGAAAAGAATAAAAGCAACAAAATAGGCCTTGAACATCTTCTGGACTTGTCCTCGCCCGCCGTTTTAGTTCCGTGCCCTCCGATTTTGATCAAATCTATTCCGTACCCAAAAAACCACGAACGGCGCCCGTCGTTTCACAAACGGCGGTCGCCGAACACCACCGGCGGTCGCCGTTTCCAAAACGGCGCCCGCCAAAAGGGTTTGGAAAAAATCTTCCAAGAATCAGGGCTTTCGGCGGTCGCCGTTTCCAAAACGACGCCCGCCGAATCAAAACGGCGACCGCCAGAGCTACAACGGCGCCCGCCGTTTGGCTCCAGC
Source organism: Euphrasia confusa (assembly GCA_954870475.1). Classification (NCBI taxonomy): domain Eukaryota; kingdom Viridiplantae; phylum Streptophyta; class Magnoliopsida; order Lamiales; family Orobanchaceae; genus Euphrasia; species Euphrasia confusa. The sequence continues at coordinate 8,405,741 of OX940949.1, forward strand.
AGCCCTGGTTTGCCCGTTTTGCTTCGTTTTGCTTCGTTTCTTCTCGTTTTCGCCGGAGAGCCGATATCCAATGTCGATCCATGGATTCAATCCATTGCTTACACATTGAACAATACATTTTTGAATAGAAAAAACCTATCTATTACAAAAGATTCCAAGGGACGCAGCCCTCCAAAACTATGGCCAATCGTACGTAAAAAACGACAATTTCATTCACCCGACCACTAACGGTGGCCGGCCTTATATCTAAACACATAATCACATAATCACATAAAACAATTAAGCCAATTATGTTGATTTTAAACATATTGTGTCCAACACAAAAGTGTGCACGAGCCCTAGGCTCTGATACCAATTGAAGGTACCGGTATACCGATCCGATCGATATACCGTGTGTGCGGAAGCGTGTAAAGCGATAGATCTACTATGCCATGATCTTAGTGCACACAAATATGTATAGACACACATATATTTATATATATATACACATCTAATATATATATATATATAAGGTTCAACGATTACTTACTTTTGGTGATCGTTGAAATTGGTTAAGGTGGTGTTGAGTCGATTGAACCACCTTAATGGATCAGCCACGAATTGTACACCTTTGGAATGACCCCGTCACGCCTTTGGATCGCCCGGATGTTGAAGCCGCACAAATGGCCCGGCCTCTACGTGTTGCACAAGAACCCGGATGACGAACACTTTGCTTGATCGAGTCGGTTCTCCAAGAACACTTTCTCCTTTCTCTCTTTGGTGTGAATTTCGTGGGTTAAGGTAATGTGTGATGAAAATCTGATTTTCATCCATATTATTACCTCATTATTCACCACATTACACCCCTTTGTAACCTACAACATAATGGGCATCATAATGCACCATTAACATGTTGGGATATGTCCTTCGATCCTACGTGTGCAATCGATAAAGTCATAAGGTCGTCTATGGATGTTAAATGATTATTTGATAATATTAATTGTTGGGAACAATATAATATTGATCAATTAAATCATACCTACAGGGTCACACACGGACTCAAAGATGATGTACGATGCTTGATATATATATATTGATTTAGAATCAATATTACGTGGATTTAATTCACATGCATGGGGTGCATGTCTTGCATGGATGCATGTCATATAGTGTGACATGGCATGCCACACAAGCAAGTGGGACCACATACAATGCATAGTGGCATGTGTATGTGGCATGACCTTTCACCTCCTTTGTAACTCCTTTTGCATGTTAATGGTGCATAATGATGCCCATTATGTAGGAGGTTACAATGGGGTGTTATGGCATGCATAATGAGGCTAATATATGGATGAAAATCAGATTTTCATCACATATCATCTTTACCTACGAAATTCACACCAAAGAGAGAGAGAGGAGAAAGTGTTCTTGGAGAACCGACTCGATCAAGCAAAGTGTTCGTCATCCGGGTTCGTGTGCAACACGTAGAGGCCGGGCCATTTGTGCGGCTTCAACATCCGGGCGATCTAGACAAGAGGAGTGACGAGGTCATTCACAAGGAGAGCTTCGAGAGGCTGATCCATTTGAGGTGGTTCAATCGACTCAACACCACCTCAACGACAACAACGAATCATTTCATCATCACATGTAAGAACTCGTTGATCTCTATATATATATATATATTGGATGTATATATATATAAATATATGTGTGTCTATACATATTAGTGTGCACTAAGATCATGGCATAGTAGATCTATCGCTTTACACGCTTTCGCACACACGGTATATCGATCGGATCGGCATACCGGTACCTTCAATTGGTATCAGAGCCTAGGGCTCGTGCACACTTTTGTGTTGGACACGAAGGTTAAATCAACATAATTGGATTATATGTTTAATTGTGATTATGTGATTAGATGTAAGGCCGGCCACCGTTAGTGGTCGGATGAATGAAATTGTCGTTTTTTGCGTACGATTGGCCATAGTTTTGGAGGGCTGCGTCCCTTGGAATCTTTTGTAATATATAGGTTTTTCTATTCAAAATTGTATTGTTCAATGTGTAAGCAATGGATTGAATCCATGGATCGACATTGGATATCGGATCTCCGGCGAAAACGAGAAGAAACGAAGCAAAACGAAGCAAAACGGGCGAAACCGGGGCTGCTGGAGCCAAACGGCGGGCGCCGTTGGAGCTCCGGCGGGCGCCGTTTTGGTTCGGCGGGCGCCGTTTTGGAAACGGCGACCGCCGAAAGGCTGATTTAGGCTCTGCCCCCTTCTGTACCCTTTTGGCGGGTGCCGTTTTGGAAACGGCGACCGCCGGAGGTGTTCGGCGACCGCCGTTTGTGAAACGGCGGGCGCCGTTCTTGGTTTTTGGGGTACGGACTAAGGTTGACCTAAATCGGCGGGCGCGGAACTGAAACGGCGGGCGCGGACCAGTCCAGAAGATGTTCAAGGCCTATTTTGTTGCTTTTAATCTTTTCGTTTGAGAGTTGTGAAGTTCTAGGGGCCTTTCGATTACGTATTTAATTGCTTTGCTAGTTATAGGATGATTTATGTTATAAATGTTCAACTTACATATAAACAAACCTATGCATGCAAGTTCCCAAAATAATGAGTATAATGTCTTGTCCAAAACATCACACCCATAAAGCCCTCGATCATAAGTTGGTAGGTCCGCCTCAGCGGGGTACTACTTGTTATCTTGGGATAAGTGGGAGTAAGGGTTAGACCCTTACACGTGAGTTTGGTTTTCTCATCGATAGATCCACTGCAGGCGTGGCTATCGAGACATGAGATGAGAATGACACTCTCATCGACCGAGAGTGATATTAGATATCATTGACATAGGTGTGTCTACCTATCTTGAAATACTTAAGTGCGAACTCAGTCGACTTAAAGATTTGCAAGATGAGGATCTCGGAATTGTTTTGTTCTAAGGGACAATGATATTGGATATCAATTGAACAAAATGAAATAAATAAGTACAATTGTTAGACAACCTTATTTGTTTACCGCTTTGTGGATGTTTACATACTTTAGTTATCTTTCTTTTATAGTTTATCATGTCAAATATCAACTCAATTCAAGTTTGGTTCAATTCTTGATTATGAAAAATTGAACAAATTTTCTTGATTCACAACGTAATTTGAGGATGGTCCTCAAATACGAAGACAAGGAAAATGTGTTAGATAACCACATCCTAAGATATCATTGAACAACTCAATATCATGTTCGGAGAATATGCAATGATTGAGCGGTTCGGTGTGACCAGGGTCATCGCTTCAGCTAGGCTGGAAAAATGGAAATCTATGGGATCACATGTGCAACAAATGATTGGATTATTTGTTTCAAGTGATCGCCTAGATTTTTCCTATGATGATTATTTGGCAACCGATTTCATACTTCAATCTCATGATGGTTATAATGCCTTTAGGCTAAATTTTCCATATGAATGGTTTGAAGAAATCGCTTCGTGAGCTCCACGGGATGCTCAAGGCTGCTGAGCCGGCGATAGAGAAGGACCCTAAGAGGGAAATTCTTATGATATAGGATAAGGTATTCAAAAGAGCATGGGCAAGAAGGCTACTAGGGTTCCTAGGGAATCTCAATGCGTCTACTGCAAAAGTGTTGGACACTACTTGCAAACTTATAAAAGTTCATATTTTATTCAATTTCAAAACAAATGCCTAATTTGTATTTCATTTGATGGATTATAAGGTTATGATTATTTACACCTCGGGGAGTGATTTAATCCAAAACACTTAAGTTCATCAATGACACAAATTAGAGACTTTCGAGCCATTGGATGGCGTGAATCGATTGTCTGGTTGGCTCCCTCATATTTTATGAGAGATAGGGCTTCAATTGCATGATAATATCGCTGGTTAGAAAACTTCGATTTTTCACTTACGATTTATCACGTTTTGACATTGAGATAATTTTGAATGAGAAAGTCGAATATAGATCAATTATTGAGAATAATTGAACTTGCCCAAAGTTCAAAGAAGATGTGAAGAACGGGGTTGATTCATCTTCGGGTATTAATGTTATAGACATTAAACTTCACAAATTCTACTTCTTGGGTATTGGATGCCAAACGTAGTTCTCACATTTGTATGTGGAGGAACTACATAGAAGTATAAGTTTGGTGAGTAGAGATGTCGATCTAAGGGCGAGAAATGGAGCGAAGGTCGCTGCATTAGCCGTATGATCATATGATGTTGTTTTGCCTTAGGGCCTTGTTTTAGTATTATAACTATGTAATTTCGTACCTTCAATAAACAATGAATATTGGTTCAGTATTGGATACTGATGGATTAGTTTTTCACTAATTAAATAGTTTGATAACTATTTTAATTGTGAACTATTCTTTGTTTTGGTACGATTATTACATTATTTATGTATACTTTAAACTCAACAAATCATATATAACATTAACACAAAAGTCCAAATCGAATAAGTCTCAACGAGACATAACTGTAACATTGTTGATTAGATCAAAATCTAAACATGTAACGAATCTTCTTTTAGAAGGCATTCTAGAATCATTTGACTTGGAGTCATTTGATACATGTGAATGATGTTTGATGGACAAAGATAACAATGTCATCTTTCTTGGAGAAAGGAGAACATGTAAGTGATTAATTAGGGATGATCCATACTGATGTATGTGGAACCTATCAGTTCACAAGCACATGAAGGTTATGTTTCGGAAAAGATAAAACAAACTATATTAGATATAGTTCGACCATTCGATGAGAGGTCTAAATGAACTACTGGTCTTTTTTGAACACAAAATTCTTGACTTCAACTTATACACTGAATAGGACACTGTCAAAAGCTGTTGATAAGACACCATACTAGGTATGGAAAGGGAGGGTCCCTAAATTGTTTTCATCAAGATTTGAGGTTCTAAAGCTTCTCTGACGAGATTTATCTCTATAGAGCTTGAACTCAAATGGGATAAAAGTTTCTTTATGGTATCCATAAGAAACTCGAGGGTACAACTTCTACGATCTATCTGAGAACAATATTTTGTTGCTCGAGATATTGATTTTCTTGAAAAGAGTAATCTTTCCTAGAAATTCAGTGGGAGCTCGGTTATCTTGAACGAGGTTCAAGTGAAACAACCAATGATGAATACTCAAGACTGGGTTGAGAGTGTTCTTATGGTTTTGGAAGCCATATCAGCCCTCGTAGGTCCGAAAGGCATAAATCTATCTCTATTATTCAAATACTTAGATATTGTGACCAATGAGAGATATGAATTCATGCTTTTGGAAAGCGGTGAACCTTCGACCTAATTCCAAGCTATGACGAGTCCAGCTACTGAAAATTGGCATGGTGCCATGAAATCTGAGATGATATCAATATCTGATAATCAAGTTTGGAACTTGATATATTTGCATCACAGGGTTAGACCCAATGAATGCTAATAGATCTTTAAGATCTAAACAGACAGATGGAAAACCTAGGGTTTTCAAAGCAAGTTTGATGGTAAAAGTTTTATTCACGAGGTGGATTGTGGAAAAACTTTCACCAGTTGCTTTGATTAAATCATTCAGATTATCTTAGCCATTGCTACTCATCTTGATAATGAGTTATGGTAATATTGGATGTTAAAACTAACTTCTTGAATTGGATTCTAGAAGAGAATGTGTTTTGACACAGCCAAAGAGTTTTATCGATCCTAATAAGGCTGAGAAATTATGCAATCTTATAATTCCATTTATGGAATAAAGCAAAGCATATCGGAGTAGCAATCTTCAGTTCAATGAATCCATACTAGGTTTTGGATTTCAGAGGAACTCGGAAGAGTCTTGTTTTACAAGAAGATCAGTGGGAGTTACGTTGTATTAATTGTGTTGTATGTCGGTGACATACTCCTTATTGGAAACAATGTTTCTATGCTTAATTCTATTAAAGAATGGCTTGTAAATTGTTTTTCAATAAAGGATCTTGGAGAAGCACAGTACATATTGGGCATCAAGATCTGTCGGAAGAGATCGAAAAGGATGTTTGGACTTAGTAAAGCGACCTATATTGATAAGGGTGCTTGATAAGTTCAGAATGAAAGACGCCAGAAAGGGTCTCATTCCAACGAGTCATGGCACATCACTTAGCAAGATGCAAGGCCCTATGGTACTTGATGAGCAAAAGAGGATGTAAAACATTCCTTATGCTTCGGCAATAGGGTCTATAATGTACGCCATGATATGTACACGACTGGACGTATTGTATGCTTTGAGCATGACGATTCGGTTTCAAGAAAACCCAGGTGAGACGCATTAGACTGCGGCCAAGAGTATTCTTATGTACCTTAGATGGACTAAAGAATATTTTGTTGTCTTTGGAAGACAAAAAGAGTTGATATTAACAAGCAGTTTGACTGCTAACTTCAAAACAGACTAAGATAATTTTCGATTTTAATCTGGTTATATCTTTTGTCTGGTTAGAGGTGAAATTTGCTGGAATAGTTCCATGCAATGCAATATAGCTGATTAAACTACAGAAGCTGAGCACAGTATTGCATTGGATGCAGTAATGTTGACAGTTAAGATTTGAAAGTTCTTGAATGAACTAGGTGGCGTAACTAGCTTAGCCCATCCGATAATTCTCTATTTATAGTAGAGTTATCGCGCAAGCCAATGAGCTAGGAAGCACCACAAGTCTAAAACCGGTGCTCAGGAAGTTCCACATTATCTGGGAGATAGTTTTGTGGAGACATCGAGATAATAAAGTTGCAACTTTTGGTAAGGTTGCAAACCCGCTTTCTAAACCTCTCCAGCAATTTAAGCTTGAGGCTTTCACAACTGCAATAGAGATCAAACATCTTAGAGATGGGTTGTGATTTCTATTACTTTATTAGATACTTTTGGAGATTTGATAAACATTCACTCATATGTATAATACATGTTTCTTCATATAAATATGGTTTAATTTATATGAATTGTCCAAATGATTAAGTGATATCAATTGGGTTATGAGGTCGACTTACCGCATAATGAAGTCCCAATGGTTGAACTGATATACTTAAATCATATAGCTGTTCCTGGTTCGTATAATCGAGTATGGACAAACCGATAATACAAAGAACTAGATTGTAATGTGTACTATAGCGCCGCTTCATGGGCTAGTGATGTGGGACATCAAGTACAATTACATAGATATTAGCTGGGAGCTAATGATCGAACAGACCCGACTGGAATAGTATTTAAGATTTCGAGTCATAATACTATTTCATTGACTGTCGAGCAATTTCCTCTGACCTGAGTAGTCCAGAGTGATTCCATTGTGAAATGGTGTACTTTGATACAAGTAAACGCCTTTCGTGAAAGGAGGTTATAAAACTTGTTATTGGGTATATCAGGAAGCAAGTGGGAGAGCTTGGACTGACAAGATGGGATTGTCCTCCATTTTTATAATGGGATACATGTCTTACCGGCCACTTGGAGAGTCGAGACTGTGGAAAATACGTGGCCACGTCCAGATAATTATCATAGTGATAAATCTGGTTTTACAGTCTGTCTCATAGTCCAAGAAAGGTTTGAACCGATTGAGGATGACTCGAGTCTTGCCTCAAGTTCAAACTTAGACATAAAGTGACAACAGGAAGTTGGCAGCACACTGGCTCTGAAGGCCAAGTGGGAGATTGTTGGGATATGTCCTTCGATCCTACGTGTGCAATCGATAAAGTCATAAGGTCGTCTATGGATGTTAAATGATTATTTGATAATATTAATTGTTGGGAACAATATAATATTGATCAATTAAATCATACCTACAGGGTCACACACGGACTCAAAGATGATGTACGATGCTTGATATATATATATTGATTTAGAATCAATATTACGTGGATTTAATTCACATGCATGGGGTGCATGTCTTGCATGGATGCATGTCATATAGTGTGACATGGCATGCCACACAAGCAAGTGGGACCACATACAATGCATAGTGGCATGTGTATGTGGCATGACCTTTCACCTCCTTTGTAACTCCTTTTGCATGTTAATGGTGCATAATGATGCCCATTATGTAGGAGGTTACAATGGGGTGTTATGGCATGCATAATGAGGCTAATATATGGATGAAAATCAGATTTTCATCACATATCATCTTTACCTACGAAATTCACACCAAAGAGAGAGAGAGGAGAAAGTGTTCTTGGAGAACCGACTCGATCAAGCAAAGTGTTCGTCATCCGGGTTCGTGTGCAACACGTAGAGGCCGGGCCATTTGTGCGGCTTCAACATCCGGGCGATCTAGACAAGAGGAGTGACGAGGTCATTCACAAGGAGAGCTTCGAGAGGCTGATCCATTTGAGGTGGTTCAATCGACTCAACACCACCTCAACGACAACAACGAATCATTTCATCATCACATGTAAGAACTCGTTGATCTCTATATATATATATATATTGGATGTATATATATATAAATATATGTGTGTCTATACATATTAGTGTGCACTAAGATCATGGCATAGTAGATCTATCGCTTTACACGCTTTCGCACACACGGTATATCGATCGGATCGGCATACCGGTACCTTCATAACATGCAAAAGGGTTACAAAGGAGGTGAAAGGTCATGCCACATACACATGCCACTATGCATTGTATGTGGTCCCACTTGCTTGTGTGGCATGCCATGTCACACTATGTGACATGCATCCATGCAAGCCATGCATCCCATGCATGTGTATTAAATCCACGTAAATATTGATTCTAAATCAATATATTTATCAAGCAATGTATATCAATATCGAGCTCGTGTGTGACCCTGTAGGTATGATTTAATTGATCAATATTATATTGTTCCCAACAATTAATATTATCAAATAATCATTTAACATCCATAGACGACCTTATGACTTTATCGATTGCACACGTAGGATCGAAGGACATATCCCAACACACAATGCCTAGAATTGCTCGAATCGAGCTATGCTTGACCACCGGTGAAAACACATCATTGAAATCTACTCCGGGAATTTGACTAAAACCTTTAGCCACCAATCTCGCCTTATATCTCTCGTCCTCAACCCCAGGGATGCCCTCCTTCTTTTTGAAGATCCATTTGCACTTGATGGCCTTCTTGCCTTTAGGGAGATCAACCAACTCCCAAGTGCCATTCTCATGAAGAGACTCCATCTCTTCTTGCATAGCCAAGACCCATTTACTTGAGTCATCACACGTGACCGCCTCGGCATATGAGGAAGGTTCCTCATACGAATCAACTTCATCGGCCACGTTTAGAGCATAGGCAACTAACTCATACTCGGCTAACCTTTTGGGTGGTCGAGTCTCACGTCTTGGCCTATCTCGTGCTATGCATTGCGGCTCCACCTCTTTTGGATCTTCGGGAGTAGTCGAACTACTCGTCTCATCGGTCGGGGAACTCGACCCATCATCTTCATCTTGCACCCTGTCCGGCTCCACCTCTATAGGAGTACTTGGAACCTCGAGATTCCCTTTAGACGACCGATCACCCATCATAGAAGCCTCATCGAAGACTACATCACGGCTTAGTATGATCTTTCTCGTCTCTGGACACCAAAGCTTGTATCCTTTAACTCCTTCCTTAAAGCCAACGAATATGCACTTCTTAGAACGTGCACTCAATTTCCCGTCGTTGACATGCATGTAGGCCGGACACCCAAAAACCCTCAAGTCCTCATAATTCGCCGAATATCCCTTCCACAATTCTTGTGGAGTCTTCTTGTTAATCGCCATGGACGGGGATCGGTTGATAAGGTAACATGCTAAAGAAGCCGCTTCAGCCCAAAAACCTTTACTCAACCCAGAAGTTGCTAACAAGCAACGTACCTTGTCCATAATCGTGCGATTCATCCTCTCGGCTACTCCGTTTTGCTGGGGCGTGTATCTCACAGTGTGGTGCCTCACAATCCCCGAACTCTTGCAGAACTGGTTGAATTCGTCGGACACAAATTCTAGGCCGTTGTCCGTACGTAGGTTCTTCACGACTTTCCCGGTTTGTTTCTCTATCATCACCTTCCAATCTCTGAAGGTAGAAAACACGTCGCTCTTGTTCTTCAGGAAGAACGACCAAACCTTTCGGGAATAGTCATCGATGATGGTAAGCATGTAGGAAGAACCTCCAGTGGAGGGGACCGGGGATGGTCCCCATAAATCGGAATGGACATACCCGAGTATCTCTTTTGTCGTGTGAGCGGCAGTGGTGAACTTCACCCTCGTTTGCTTCCCAAAGACGCACTGCTCACAGAACTCCAACTTCGACAAGCCCTTATCCCCAAGAAGCCCTTGCCTACTCAACTCGGTCATTCCGGAATCACTCATATGCCCTAGACGCATATGCCAAAGTCTCGTCGTATCGACATCCTGGACCTTGGAATCACCCACGGCTACTTCGCCTTTCACCGTGGTACCTTCAAGAACATACAGCCTATTCGACTTACGTTCGCCTCTCATAACGACCAACGAACCGCTGGCCACCTTCACGACTCCACCTTCTCCGGTGAACGAGTAACCCTTAAGCTCCAAAGTAAGCGAAATTAAATTCCGCTTTAAGCCGGGGACGAATCTAACCTCGCTTAGGGTGCGGATCGCGCCGTCAAACATCTTGATCCGAATGCTTCCTATCCCTTCGATCTTGCATGACGCGTTGTTTCCCATAGTCACCGCACCTTGTTCCACATTCTCAAAAGTGTCGAACCACTCACGATTCGAGCACATGTGGAACGTACATCCCGAGTCTAGAATCCACTCCTCGCTTGATTTGGAGACCTCACCCAAAGCCATAAGGAGATCACAATAATTCTCGGCTACACCAACTTCACCGGAACTCTTCCCGGAATTATTGTTGTTGTTGTTGCCGCCTTCTCTCTCCAACCTATTTTTCAAGGCGTAGCAATCGGCTTTGATGTGACCCTTCTTCTTGCAATAGTTGCAAACCTTGTTACTATGTCGTGACTTCGATCGAGACCTCTGACTCGATTTCTGAGTTGTCCGCCCACGGACATTCAACCCTTCGCTTGGCGTCTCTCCCGAATTAGGATTCTCCGTCATCATAATATTATCTCTAGATGAGAGAGCCGAAATAACGTCTTTAAACGCGAGACTCTCTCGTGCGGAATATAGGAGAGTATCACGGAAGGTCGCCATAGAAGGGGGTAGAGAAATTAGGAGCCAAAACGTAAGATCATCATCTTCGATCTTCACGCCAATGTTGCCGAGGTCGGCAACCTTCTCCTTGAACTTCGCTACGTGCGCTTGGATCGAGGATCCCTCCGCCATCTTGAGGAAATATAGACTCCTCTTCAAATTGTGCTTACTTGACACCGTCTTGGTGATGCACATCTCTTCAAGCTTCTCCCACAATTCTTTCGCTGTCTTCATCTCCATGATGTCCTCCGCCAAAGCGTTCGAAACATGGAGCCCTATGGTCGCCATAGCCATCTGATCGAGCGACACACGCTCGTCATACTCCATATGAACCGGCATGTTGTCAATACCATTGAGGGCGATCTCTTGCTTCAGGGATCGTAGAACTAACCTTATCTTGTATTGCCAAATCGGGAACCTTGTGTTGAGATCCAGCATCGGTATGTCATACTTCACGCTCGTCATAGATCCTTAGCTCTGATACCACTTGTTGACGATCGGACGATGTATAGTATGATGAAAACGAGAATACCGAAGAAAATAAATCAACAAGAAAATAGAGAAGACAAGAATTTACGTGGAAACCCAACTGGGAAAAACCACGGGAGGAACGACGAACAATTCACTATAATATTGTTTCACGATTACAAGGATGATATACGCTCTAAACCCTCAAATCTCACGCAATAGCTATATAATTATAATTGATGTGTCTTATTGTGTCTATGGAGATCCCTATTTATAGTTGTAGAAAACTCATAAAATAGGTAATAATAGGAATATGAATTATAATCCTTTCCTATGATAACTCAAACCTTCTAACCAAGTTAGGAATCCAAAAGACTTATTCCTTAAGTCAAGAAATCATCATAGAAGCTTCTATTCCTTAAGCGGTTTTGAGTCATATCTTAACATGTACTTTCTCCTTCTCATAATTTTTTTTATTACTTCTTTAAAAATTACAAAAAAATAGTACAACTTTTTTGAAACAAATTAAGAGAGTAAATAATATTGATGGGTGTGAAATTTGTCACTCTAGAATCAAATCATAACAAATCCCATGTTCTGCGAAATCGTTTCAAACATCTTATATATTAGCAATAATAAACAAAGGGTTAAAAATCGAACTTTTGTAGACGTACATTGTATGTGATCACCTTTACTTTGTATTTGGATTGTGCATTGAACATATACAGTAGCTAGATTACGAGTCGAAAAACCAGTGAGTGTCGTAAGAACAAAGTTGATTGATGACTTTTCCTAGGATGCGGATGAATGCATCACTAAAAAATGAGATTAAAAATTAGCATGCGACGCACCTACTATACCGGCTAGTCGGCTACCATTATAGTACTGTTAGTTTCGGACTTCATAGCATAACACGAGTCAATTCCCTATATATAAAAGTATTCAATGGACCAATAGGAAGATTGCAATTGGTATTTTGTCAATTCTATGACAAGTTTCTACGTGTAATACATAAATAATAAAAAATAAACATCATCACTTCAATTTTAAAATATATAATTTTTAGCTCAATTTATTAGTTTTTATTTTTTTTAAATATAAAATTAATTATAGTTATTTTTTTATTAATGAGAATTAAATTCAAACGAGTTGAGTTGAATCGAGATGAATTCATGAAATAATAAAGTGAATTGAATTGAAATAAAATGAATTAACTTTTTCTTTTGAAATGAAATCAAATGAATAAATTTGAACTGAATTATTTTTTTATTAATATAATGTAATAATTTTTATAAATTGTTAAATATTTTTTAAAAATATTAATAGTATTTTAGTATTAATTAGATTATATAATTTAAATTATTGGTTCAAATAATTTTATTGTTTATTTTATTTTTAATTTATTTTGAAATTTACTTAATTAACTGAATTGAAGGAACATAATTAAAAATTACTTTTGATGTGGCGCATAATTGTACATATGCACATATGTGATGGATAGATCATTGGAGATGCTCTAATGTGTAAATAATAAATTAGTTAATTGAAAAAATTAGTGATATAAGAGTAAATAAAGAATAAAATTGAGAAAAAATATATTTCATTTATAAATATGAAATTTTTTAAAGGATACAAAAGAAAATATGGGTTATTTTTTGAGTCATAAAGAGTAGATAGAAAAGAGTAAGCGAAAAACAGTATGTTTTTAACTAATTATACACTATTTACTTTTTTGAATATCCTAAATAATTATGTATACTCTTAAAAATGAAATAAAATTTTTTACTTAAAATACAATTTTTCTCTATTATTTTTTTTACATACTTTTTAAATTTTATTAACAATTATTTTATTTTTTATTTTAGAAATATATTTTTACTTTTATTCCATGATCAAAAGTAATATTTTTCTTAATTTACATATTAACCGGTGTAAATTTGAGGTGTAAATTTGAGACGAAAGTGGCAGTATATATTAAAAATAAAGGTTCGTTGTATATCTTACAGAATAAAAGGTCCATTGTATCTTAATGCCCATAAAGAGAGTCGTAGTAATAATAATAATAATAATAATAATAATAATAATAATAATAATATAACATGGCTAACGTAACATAGTACGTAATGCTTATATATCAAACCGAAAATCATCGTCGGTGAGATGTATACTAGTATTAGTATTCAGTATTCACACTCGTAAAACTATAATATAAAACTTTAGTCTATGTTAATTATTAATCAATTTTGACCATTTCTTTTTTTTTTTAAACGCCTTATTAAATATTCAATACTGTACATTTAAACGCCTTATATTGTATACTCCTATATATTTATACTCAAATATACAATTACTGTATGTATTTCCCATACAGTATAATAATATTGTATACTCCTATATATTTATACTCAAATATACAATTACTGTATGTATTTCCCATACAGTATAATAATTCGGAGTATAGAGAGTATTATATACTACCAATTCAACATAAACATATACTCCATAGTATACATTTATTGCATTATTTTTTCAATACATATTTTTATTTCTTTTTTTTTTTAAACGCCTTATTAAATATTCAATACTGTACATTTAAACGCCTTATATTGTATACTCCTATATATTTATACTCAAATATACAATTACTGTATGTATTTCCCATACAGTATAATAATTCGGAGTATAGAGAGTATTATATACTACCAATTCAACATAAACATATACTCCATAGTATACATTTATTGCATTATTTTTTCAATACATATTTTTGGGTTGGTCGACCTAATGCTAGATTTATTTATCTAAGTCGGATATTGAACGAGCTACATTTATTGCATTATTTTTTCAATACATATTTTTATTTCTTTTTTTTTTTAAACGCCTTATTAAATATTCAATACTGTACATTTAAACGCCTTATATTGTATACTCCTATATATTTATACTCAAATATACAATTACTGTATGTATTTCCCATACAGTATAATAATTCGGAGTATAGAGAGTATTATATACTACCAATTCAACATAAACATATACTCCATAGTATACATTTATTGCATTATTTTTTCAATACATATTTTTGGGTTGGTCGACCTAATGCTAGATTTATTTATCTAAGTCGGATATTGAACGAGCTATTTATCTAAGTCGGATATTGAACGAGCTAGTAAAGAGTTATTGTCAAAGTTGGGCCAATAACACCTTAAAAGGCCTTGTTAAGGTGATAAGGTTGTCCAACTTATATGTGAGCTCAGGGTTCTTATTTCAATCGATGTGGGATATCCAACAGTTATAGACGAAATCAAAAGTGACGACTACATTTAAAAATGTATGGTAAATCGAATTTACAAAATCGCCCCTGCGGTTTGGCATCATCCACGACATTTCTTTATTTGTTTTCTTTTTTTTTTTGGTTTCCTGCATCTGAAGTATACCATTTTCAACGCCGGAAATACAGAACACGAGATTAAATTGAAAAATAAATTAAAAGTGCAGAGCTTATAATTAATTATGATGATCTATATATCTATATTGATCTAGAGCCATAAAGCTCCGGCTTCTCTCAACCTCGGAACCAAGTCGCCGGAGATATGAGCGCCCATGATGTTCTCCAGGCCTCCGATCAGTTCTCCGCCGACGAACACCGCCGGAAGATTCGTGGGTACGGATTTCCCGGCGATTCGAGACAGTTCATCGGCGAGGCCGGGTTCGTTCTCCTCGTCGACGTCGAAGATGGAAGGGTTGACTCCGTGGCCGTTGAGCAGCAGCTTGACCACGTGGCACATGCAGCAGCCCCGCCGTGCGAACACCACGACGGAATTTTTCGACACGAATTCTCGGACGCCTCCGGCGTCCCCGACCGCCGTCGCCGATTCGCTCGAATCGTCGACTCCCGTCGGCGGCGGGGAGGCGATGGGGAGCCAGTTTCTGTATGGAAGTGCTTGTTGCATGGTGTGAGAGAAAGAGAGAGAGAAGTGGAGAGTTTGTTATAGAGAGAGAGAGTGTGTGTTAGAGAGAGAAAGAGAGTTTGTTAGGAGGGGAGGAGGTTGGAATGGAGTGTGGGGATTGGAGGGTTGTTATAGCAAAATTTGGGAAGGGGGAGACTCTAACGTCAACGGCATGTGGGTCATCCGGATGACATATCAACCTGATTCGGATGACGTGTCATTACGCATGCAGGCTCGTTGGAATGGGATGAGGATTCATCGGATAGGAGAGGATGAATGTAAAATACTAAAATGTAACTTTATTTACCTACTACATTAATTTATTTGGAGTACAATATATTAATCTTGTGGTCAATAACACCCCTTGTTAAGGAGAATATGCCACGTCTATTGAATAAAGAAACTTGAGCTCAAATATAAGTTGGACAACCTTATTACCTTAACAAGACATTTTAAAGTACTATTGGCTCAACTTTAACATGGTATCAAAGCGGGTCGAACACGATGTGGGGCCCGATCGATGGAATTTCCGGTCAACCTTATTATCTTAACAAGACCCTTATAACCTTAACAATTTTGACAACTCTCTCCCCTTTGCACTCCTTTTCACACCTTCTTTCTTATTTAAATAAGGAATTTTTTTTTTTATTTACAAATGAAATGTGATAATTAAGTAAAAAACAAGGAAGTATAAAGCATTTTTTTAGACAACAATATTAAGAATATAGGGCAATTCTACAGTGCATTGAATTGAAGGTACGATACATTTTTTTTCATTTCAACGATTACATTTAATTAAGTAATATGAACCGTACTTTAATAAAGAATATAATAATTAGAGTGGATATTACAACAAACAATAATTATCTTCGGTGTGATATACATTAATATTTTGGTTTTTCAAAGTATTGTTAAGCAATTTTGTAAACTAATAAACAAATTAAAAAATTCTAATGTTTTATTTAAAAAAAATATAAAATTATATTTAATTCTTATTAAAAAATATAATGCAAATAATTACAAATAAAAATAAAATAACATTTTTATTTAAACAAAAAATAAAAATAAAAAAAAATAATTATTCAAATATATAAAATTACTAATACATATTTTCTCTTCATAAAAAATACTTAATATTTTAAAATGTAGTATGTATTAATTTGAATCGAATGAATATTTTTATTTTTTGAATATTTTTATATTTTTATTTCTCATTTTTATTTGTTAGAATATATTATGTTTGTGCAACTTTAATTTTTTGCCTGTTTTAAATTTATTTTTTTGCTTTTTTGAATATTTTTATATTTTTATTTTTCATTTTTATTTGTCGTGTTTGCGCAACTTTAATTTTTTTGTCTGTTTTAAATTTATTTTTTTGAGTAATTTTTTTATTTTTGTTTTTTTAATATTCTTATTTGTGTAAATTGTTTCCGCAATATATATTTTTTAGAATATAATTGATGTTTATATACATATTTAAACATTAATATTTTGTTTCAAAAAATATTTTTTAGATAAATAAATTATTATTTCTACTATTTAATTAAATTAATCAAGTATTTAAACATTTTTTTACTTTAAATAGTTTTATAAAAGTATTTTATATTATATTAATAAAACCGGCTATAACTGTTACCCTCTATTTATTAGTCAGAAAATTAATTTTAGTTGTAATCATATATACGGTGCATAATAAACAATTGAATTGTCAATTAATTTAGTCAGAAAATTAATTTTAGTTGTAATCATATATACGGTGCATAATAAACAATTGAATTGTCAATTAATTTATTGGTTATGCTACGATTTTTTCAAATTTAAGAAATCGTAGTATTCTCTTAAGAATATAAATATATGTTTTAACTTTTTAACTAAAATATTAAAAATATAAATATATTTTTAAATTAAATAATAAAATTATTATGAATAAAATTGAAAAAAAAAATTAAAAAATTAATGTAAAATTATATTTAAAATGAAAAAATAATATTTTTTGGAATGTTCCTTTGTGAAACATTTATTTGAAGAAAACGATCATATTAATATAAAATAGAAAGAATAATACATATAATTACAAAAAGAAATGAACAAACCCTTATTGGACTAATATTTTTTTTAGAATTTTAGGAAAAAGTGTAATATAATTAATAATATTTGAACTTACGCCCTACAAATGTATGTTTACACTTTAATGTTCGATTTTTATAATGTTTTTTATAAATTAGAGTTGTTAGAGATTATAATTATAGATAAGTATAATAATCGTTAAATTTATATAATTAAAATAATTAATAACTCCGTGTAAATTAATAAAATTAAAATAATATTAAATAATTTATTTTTATTAATAATTAAAAAAAATGGAATATTTAATTCTAACAACACTTTACAAATTTCTCTTTATCAAATCTCTTTTTTTGTATGTACTGTATATTAAAAAGAAAAATTACTCTCTAGTTCTACCTTTCAAAATTATATTTTTCAGTGGTGTTGCTTGTTATTTTTACAATAATTATTGTGTAAAATAAAAAAATTTTATTAAAAATAAAAAATACTATATATTTTTTTATTTAAATATTTAATTAATTTATATTTTTTAATAATATAATATAAATAATATTTTTTAATATGGATATTATACATATCATTTTTTGGAATTCTATTAATATTTTTTTTTTGAGTTATTTCAATTATTGTAAATAACATAATACTTCTATTCTACAATAATTTGTTAATTTTCTTTGAAATTTTTTTAGTACTGTTTTAGTCTCAAATTAATGATCACATCTTTTTAATTTACAAATAAAATGTGAGTATTAATGTAACGCCCCAGAAAATTCAAAGGCTTAAAAGGATTGAATATGCTACTCATACCAACAGATGCATCTACTTTTCTGGGCATCCTCCTATAAGAACTCCAAAGTTAAGCGTGCTGGCTCTGGAGTAGTTTTAGGATGGGTGACCCCCTAGGAAGTGTCCCGGGTGCTCACGAGTGAGGACAAAATGCGCTAGAAAAGACAAGTGTTGGTACAGTGGGGCCAGGATATCACTCCCGACGGCAGTCATTGGTAACCGAGCCGGCCCATTAAGGTCGGGCTTCGACCTCTCAACGGGCCGGGGCGTTACAAATGGTATCAGAGCAGGTGCCGACCGGAATTGTGGGAACTAAGTGTCTTGCGGGGCCAAGTGCTCCACCCAGAAGTTGGTGAGAGTACCCGTAAGAGGCATTCCTGCACGGATGGTTGGTCCTGGGCAAGTAAGGCAAGTAAGGCACGCAACGAGGACGTTGCGCAGAAAAGGGTGCGCACGAGTGAGGACAAAATGCGCTAGAAAAGACAAGTGTTGGTACAGTGGGGCCAGGATATCACTCCCGACGGCAGTCATTGGTAACCGAGCCGGCCCATTAGGGTCGGGCTTCGACCTCTCAACGGGCCGGGGCGTTACAAATGGTATCAGAGCAGGTGCCGACCGGAATTGTGGGAACTAAGTGTCTTGCGGGGCCAAGTGCTCCACCCAGAAGTTGGTGAGAGTACCCGTAAGAGGCATTCCTGCACGGATGGTTGGTCCTGGGCAAGTAAGGCACGCAACGAGGACGTTGCGCAGAAAAAGGTGGGGTGATTGTAACGCCCCAGAAAATTCAAAGGCTTAAAAGGATTGAATATGCTACTCATACCAACAGATGCATCTACTTTTCTGGGCATCCTCCTATAAGAACTCCAAAGTTAAGCGTGTTGGCTCTGGAGTAGTTCTAGGATGGGTGACCCCCTGGGAAAATTCAAAGGCTTAAAAGGATTGAATATGCTACTCATACCAACAGATGCATCTACTTTTCTGGGCATCCTCCTATAAGAACTCCAAAGTTAAGCGTGCTGGCTATTCTGGGCATCCTCCTATAAGAACTCCAAAGTTAAGCGTGCTGGCTATTCTGGGCATCCTCCTATAAGAACTCCAAAGTTAAGCGTGCTGGCTCTGGAGTAGTTCTAGGATGGGTGACCCCCTGGGAAGTGTCCCGGGTGCGCACGAGTGAGGACAAAATGCACTAGAAAAGACAAGTGTTGGTACAGTGGGGCCAGGATATCACTCCCGACGGCAGTCATTGGTAACCGAGCCGTCCCATTAGGGTCGGGCTTCGACCTCTCAACGGGCCGGGGCGTTACAATTAATCTTCTTGGAAGACTCATTATTAAGGGTGTTCATGAAATGGCTCTGATCGAAACCGGACCGGAACTGGACCGGTTGGTCCGATCCGTCTGGACCGATAAAATTTCGGACCGATTTTCGGTTCAACTAAAAATAAGATTCCTGTTTTCAGTCCGGTTCCGGATTGGACCGGATTTAATTTATTGATATAAAAATTGTTATATTTGAAAAAATAAATAATTAACTTGATAAATTATATATTTTTTAATATAAAAATTGTTGTACTTAACAAATATAATTTTTGTATTAACTAAATTTTCCGTATATATTAAATTATTAATACTTAATATAACAAAATAATCTATAAATAATTTAAATAAAAATATATATTTTTTAATTTTTAAATTATTTTATTATTTAAAAATAATATTTTATTTTTATTAAAAAAAATTAAAAATTTTAAATATAAAAATTAATTTTAATTATTATTTTATATTAATTTATTAAAAATTTAAATTATTCATGTTTTATCCGATTAAAAATCGGACCAGACTCGAATTGCCGGTCCAAACCGATATCATTCTGGTAATAATTTTTCATGATTTTGGTTCCGGTCCAATCCTGTTCTGGTCCGGTTCGGTCCGATTTTGAACCGATGAACATCACTACTCATTATCACATAAGAATGATTCATCTAATGACGTTTTTACATTTTACTTAAACATGGCGTTAAAGTCGCAAAAAATTAAAATTGAAATTAAATATACATATTAAATAGGAGTCCGAGTCAAATTAACATCAAGCGTGGGCGACAAAAAATAAAAATAAAATAAAACAAAGTTTACTTTTTCACGGATTTTCTCCGGAGCGTGGGACCGCGGCCAGTTGTTCGCTTACATCAGCCCTGACGTCATAATCGAAAAGAATTAAGTTGGTCAAGAACACCAGCACCTTGTTTATTTAAAAACTTTCAAATGCTTACCACCTCACAGATTACATCATTACTGTTGAAAACTGCACTTTAACAATATTAAATTAAATAAAATCTTTCAATTTTTATTTCAAAGGATTTCGTTTTTGAATTTATAAAGGACGACAAATACCTAACCCTATTTTTATTTATCTATTTTGTTTTGGAGTGTATCTTTATTAATGAAATTCGCTACGTGAAAATGAATTTTATAGCGTTGTTGTATAAGGACCAGATACTGATTTTTTTACCCATGCTCGATCTTTGACTCAATCGTAAAGAGTTTATACCCACATCAATACAAGTTTTACTACTAAACATTGTCACGATGTTTATTGCCCTTTTTATTAATTATATTAATATATAATAAAAGTTGTTGTAGAATGTATTTATTTATTATTATAAAGAAAAATCAATGCTGCATCTACTTAATAATAATAAAATTATTTTTCTTAAATTGATACAAAGTATTTTTCACTATTACATAACCTTGTCAAAGAGAAATAAATATTCATATTTTTATTTTACTCTTATTTTTTTAATTTACTTTTTAAAATTTATTGACTATTACTTTATTTTTATTAACTTACAAGTGATGTATTTTAACTTACAAATATATACTCGGTACTATATTTGTTCAAAAAGTCTTCTAAAATGAAAGGAGCATGATGTTTTTGTCACCAAATACATAAAAATCGAAGCGAAATATTTTGAGTAGTACCTGTTGGTTATTACGTAGCTATTACAATGCTCGTTTTTGGACTAGTTATCAGTACTATTGAAAACTTTACACTTTTCCAGAATCTCTAAACTTAAATAAAAGAAATGAAGAAGAAGAATGAAATAAGAACAGGTCTTCAACTTCGATCGAACGTCGAAAATTGGATTGCGGGTAGTCGAGGCGCTTTCGCTATCCGCAAGACAAATACGTTTCGTGTATGTTACGGTTTGCAGACGTAATGCACCCAAAGATACAACGACTTTCTTCTTATTCTTCTCTGAAGCAACCAGATCAAAACCACCTTTCGAACGGGAAAGAGCAGGGAGTATGAACACTATGATATGCTGTGAATTTCTTTTTCGTTTTTGCTGTGTATGAAATGCATACTAGGACTCACTATTTATAGCTGAGCTCCATGCATGTGAGGGGTCAGCAGCTCTTTACTCAGGCATTCACTCACGTGGTTAATGGGGCCAATAACTTCCCCATGACCATCACATTCAAACTTTGTAACTGCAAATAATGAACCTGGTCATCTGACCTTTGAAGTTTCATTTCTGAAATCATAATAATAATATAAATTATATTAATTATTATTATTATTATTATTTTTCAACCGGGGCTAAAGCCTCATGTTCAACCTTTAGCCCACTACACGTAGGCCCAATCAAAACAATAGTTCAGCCCGTCAGCAAAACTATTACGATGGCCAAGCCCAGGAGCCCCAGTAAGCCCAAGGAAGCCCAAAGTCCAATTGCCTAGATCCAAGGACGAGGCGAGTCGGGACGGGACGGGACGGGACGCGACGCGACGAGCCGAGCACGAGCACGAGCACGAGCACGGGCACGGGCACGGGCACGAGCCGAGCCGGACGGACGACGCGCGTGTGGCGATTGCCATGTACTTAATGGTCCATAGTCTTACTCACTGTTGAACACATTAATCTTCTAACCACTTATTAAGTGTAATCATTTTATTACATCTTTCAATGAGGGATGTAATAATTATTACACATTTCAATGTAATAAAGTCTTATACTTTATTACATATTTAATTAAATGCCTTTTTAATTGACTATCTTTAACAATTTATTTCTCACTCACCGAAAATCGGATATTGACGAAATAAAATTCTATAATTATCTACGAATGACGTAGAAAATTATCGTACCAATTAATTCCCAATCCGAATTAATTTTATAGTCAGTCAACTCAGTCAAACGTTGGAAAAAACCAACTTTGACTTGAGATTTTCCAACAATCCCCCACATGAGTGGAAATCAATGCATGCATGTATGCAAACTCTTCGTTCAATTCCCCAAGAGAATCTATTGCTTTCGGAAAGGTAGTTTGCCGCTTTGAACCTTCCGTAGTGATATAACATCGGAAGTACAGGAGGCCTAGTGGACACGATGCCTTGAACTATTCCCCCACAGCGTACAACGAATCAATGCTATTCACACAATAAATTCCAATCAATTTCCCGTTCTATGTTGTGTCCGTTTTGGCCATGGACAACACTTTGGATTCATAAATGTTTACATTTGAAACGGCCATCACTTCACATTTATACAGGCACTACTAGAATCTGGCAAATAGACATCACCTCTTTAATGTCATTCAGTTATGCAACATATGTGTTTGGTATTACTAACATCAGTCAAAGAAATATTGATATGTCAAGACTTATTAACATCAAATTTTTGTGCAGCTGGTGTTAAAAGTATAGTTTTGAAATTGACAATTTTTTCAAACATAAGTTCTTAAAATAGTTAAAATAGAACCGATGTTAAATTTTTTATAAAAAAAATTAAAAATCCTAAGTATCCACTCACATTTTCAACATACTATCCATTCTAAAAGAATTCTAAAAATTTCTAACTCGTTTTTTTACCCTCTCTCAAAACAATTCTCTAAAATCATGTTTCAAAATAAAAATAAAACGCCCGTTCTTTTCTTCTCCTTCTTCATCACTTTCTCAAACCCAAAACCTAGCCCATGACCAACCTTTGATTTCTCCACAAAAATATCCAATTCTAACCATGAAAATTCGAATTAAACATCAAATTCTCGTTCTCCACCCATCGTAACATACGATCCCTCACAAAAATCACCCAATTTCATACCCTAAATCAAACACCGAATTTTCCCCCTAATCGATTTCGGCTCGGGCCCGTGTTCAAGTTTCTACTCCGGTCGACCATAGCCTGCACTCCGACAGTCCGCTCCGACCTCCAACCGCCGCTCCCCATTGCCTCTTCTTCGTTCCCGAACCGTTGCAATTGGGTGATTCCTCACTTCGAAATTCAAGCTCAGTTTTCAGGGAAACGGCAAAGGGGAAGTGTCGGAGCCGCAGGTTTTCCTCACTTCGAAAATATTATTTCTGAAGTACGACTTCGTAGAGAGCGATGCCCTTCTCAAGTCGTCGTTCGAAATCATCCCTGGATTACAATTCAGAGCCGCCCACGAATTCAAGGTATTCGATTCCTATTTCTCCCTTATTATTTTTAGCTTTTAATTTCTATGGTTTTAGCACTGCTCTCTAAGGATAAAAATTGGGAATTATTTTTGTGGAGTTTGTTCGTATATTCATTTCCGTGTTCCTCTCTGATTGCTTGCAGTGATTAGAAGTGAATTTTCGTTTCAATGCTAATTTTTCTTCTTATTGTGACTTGTGAGCTCATTGGTTTGAATGAATGTAGTTGGATATGTTGATTAATATTTACTTGTCAGAGCTTTTCGATCAAACACTACACAATGTCGAAAGTTCCAAATATAACATAGAAAGGATTTTTCATAGACACATGTTTTGATGTGGGTAATGCTCGTTAGGCTGATTTTTAGATGGTTGCCTTGTTTACTGATGTCGTTATTGATTAAACTACGACTGCATTTGGGGGTAATATGTATTGCAAATTGTCCAGAATCAGTGCTCTGTGCATTGAATGATGAGATTATTGTGCGTGTTTTTATCGGTTATCATACTTATTCAATCTCTTTCGATTTCACAGTACAAGTACTTAGGTCACTAATGATAAGCAAGATTCAGTGTTGTGAGTAAACCCCAACTTATATGTGCTCTTTTTTCTTAAGGTACTTGTGTGAAATTTCAGGCTCGTCAAGGAGAGGTTGCATTGGTTAAAGATCTTGCAGGTCCTACCTACCGATTTGAATTGTAATCCGTTGTTCCATCTATAGGCTTGGTGAGAATGTTATGCGCATTATTTATGGTCCGAAACTTCGTTTTGGGCGCAATGAATATGAAAATATTCGTAATGGTTATCGAAATCCGTTAAGTTACCTTTAGTACGTCTTCTTAACTTCAACCTAGTGCATGGTTTAAAGTTGGAAATTTTGCTCATAATTGCCACCAGATTATGCAATTGTCATGTAATTAGTTTAATCATCTCCTGATTTTGGTTGAGACTGATTGAAAAAGAAAAAGATTGGCTGGATTATTTGACCCACGAAGGATAAATTCGGGCTTTTACGAAGAATTTCTCAATAGTTTATGCTCATTTCAAGTGCTCAACATCAGCATATGTTACACATACATTCACATCATTACTATTTTTTTCATGTTTCTGCAGCCAAAAGCAACCTTGAAATTTCCTCTCGGTGAAGTTTCATTCGAGGAAAAAGAGGAGGAGCCTGAAGAGGAACAAAAGAGAGCTTTGTCGGTAAATGGGATTGTTAAAAAGTAATGTACTGAATGGAATTTGTACTGCCCAATACACTGAGGAAAACTTGGCTTTAAGATACGCATATAAGGTGACATTTCTTATGGAACTTATTTATTTAGTATTTAATTCATTTATATAACACTGCCGTCTAATGTGTTGGTTCATTCGACTAACGAACTAAATGTCAACATTAGTGCATTTGGAAGAGTGCTGAGTATCTCTTTCACCTCACATTTTCTAGATGCACAATTTAAGTGCCATCAGGGCTACTATTATGTTCTTCTGTTTAATCTCCATTATAAATGATATTTACTAATTTTTGTATACATGTACATATGTGTAGGAGCTTGGCCGAGAGGTCACGTCTTTGGGTGTGGTCAAACTTCTGCACATGAAGAAACTTATGTGGACGAGAGACGTGCATCAAATCAGGAAGAGCTCGACATCGATGAGATTTTTC
Source organism: Euphrasia confusa (assembly GCA_954870475.1). Lineage (NCBI taxonomy): Eukaryota > Viridiplantae > Streptophyta > Magnoliopsida > Lamiales > Orobanchaceae > Euphrasia > Euphrasia confusa. Next base: position 8,431,263 of record OX940949.1, read on the forward strand.
AAGCGTTGTCCTAAAGAAGAAGAATCGTAGTTCGTGATCTTTTTATATATGTTTGATTTTTCAAGCGTTGTCCTAAAGAAGAAGAATCGTAGTTCGTGATCTTTTTATATATGTTTGTTAAATATTTTCGGATTTGAAATATTTTGAAATTGATTTGAAATATTTTGGAATTGTTTCGATATATTCAGATTTTATTTATGAAAATGTTGGGATTTTATTGATTATTATCATTTATAAATTGTAATCGATTAAAGCAGGTAAAACAATAATTTAAAAAACTATTTGGTTTTAATTCTTTTAGGGAAATCAGTTTTAAAACGGTATGTGATATTAAAGACTTTCAGGAAATCGGTTTTTTAACAAACAACTGATGTTAAAGAGGTACTTTAGATATCGGCTATTTTCGCTGGATTCTGTATCGAGTATTGACAGATGTGCTTACATTAAACTACATCGGTCAGATTTCTACTAATATCTATTAATGATACAGACATCGGGTATAAACCGATGTCTATAGTAGGCCTACTATAGACATCTCCTCGTTACACATCAGTCGGGAAAACATTAGACATCGGTTAATAACCGATGTCTATTTGGCAGATTCTAGTAGTGAGGTGACCTCCCATTATAAGTATCCTGACATACTTAACCTTTTCAAGGTAGGGATTCATTAAAAGTCTCCACGAGAACTTAACCTATTACCACTCGTCAAGAAACAACACTTGAATTGCCATTAGGGATGAGTACAAGTGCTCGACTGAACTTTCATAACTTAGTTTTCCCTTTGAACCAAGTTCATGAGATCTCCATTCATCAAGGTTGGGTTACCGTTATGATCGTTCGATGGATTGTGGTTTTTCAAACCCATTCCCTCTAGCAACACGCTCAATTGATCTCTATTCATTCCTTTTGTAAAAGGATCAGCCAGATTTTCCTTAGATTTTACATACTTTAAGTAAATTACTCCATTTGAGATCAATTGTCGAACGGTGTTATGTCTCCGACGAATATGTCAAGACTTACCGTTATGCATATTGTTTTGTGCTCTCCCTATAGCTGCATGGCTATCACAGTGAATCATCACGGGAGACACAAGCTTTTTTCAACATGCAATATCTTCCAAAAAGTGACGAAGCCACTCTGCTTCTTCACCAACTTTATCTAAAGCTATAAACTCAGATTCCATGGTGGATCTGGCTATACACGTTTGTTTCGTTGACTTCCACGAAACTGCTCCGCCCCCGATACAGAAGACGTAACCACTAGTGGAATGTGAATCTTTAGAATCAGATATCCAACTAGCATCACAATATCCATCAAGTACATTAGGATATCTCGTATAGTATAGCCCATACTCTCGGGTGTATTTCAAATACTTTAAAACCCGATTCAAAGCATTCCAGTGTTCAAAACCGGGATTGCTTGTATACCTACTCAGTTTATTCACAGGATAGGCCAAGTCTGGACGTTTACAGTTTGTTAAGTACATCAGTCTGCCTATAACTTGAGAATACTCTAACTGAGCTACAGGTTCAGCCTTATTGACAGTAAGATTTATACTTAAGTCAATCGGCGTCCTACTCGTAGGACCATCATGGGCATTGAATTTCTTTAACACTTTCTCAACATAATGAGATTGTGACAAGAAAATTCCATTTGGAGTTCTTTCAATTTTAATCCCGAGGATTAAATCAGCAACTCCTACATCTTTCATGTCAAAATTTCTTTTTAACATTGCTTTAGTATTAATGATCAATTCACGAGTACTACCCATGATTAACATGTCGTCTACATATAGACAGACTATGACAAACGAGTCAGATGTACCTTTAATGTACACACATTTGTCACACTCGTTGATTTTATATCCATTTGATATCATAATGTTATCAAATTTCAAGTGCCATTGTTTAGGAGCTTTTAAGTCCGTACAACGACCTTATCAATTTGCACACCTTTTTCTCTTGTCCATGTGCTATAAATCTCTCGGGTTGTTCCATATAAATTTCTTCTTCCAATTCACCTTTCAGAAACGCAGTTTTCACATCCATCTGATGAATATCGAGATTGTGCAGAGCAACAATCGCAATAAGCACCCGAATAGACGATATTCTGGTCACTGGTGAATATGTGTCGAAGAAATCATATCCTTCTCTTTGTTTAAACCCTTTGGCTACGTGCTCGTTTCATAATTTTAACTATTAAATTTTATTTTAGTAATTTTTTGTATATTGTTTTATCATATGTATTGGATGGTCAAAAAAAGTCAATGTGATTATTAATAGTGGATAGAGGGAGTATATTATACAGACAAAAAAAATAAACCTTAACCACCTATGCCCATTAGTGCAAAGCAGATGAGTATAACTTATTGTTTCTCTTCATCACAAGTTTTATTTCTAATTTTTTTTACACATGCCATAGTATCATTAGATTAGAGTAAGAGCATCCTCAATGATATGCACAATTCTTATGTGACATTGAATTGTACCTAGATACATCATTGGAGATGAGGTATAATTGAGGAGAAAAAAATTTGAGTATCAAAGTTTATATACTAAGTACTAGTACAATTTAATATGTATCTTATATATGAGATCAACATGTATAAAAAGAAAAAAAAAAATGTATTTAAAATTATTGGGATGATGAGTACAATTTGATAAGTAGAGTTATTTTGTGATGTATCATTTAAATTGTATCTCGAGTTGCACAAATGGAGCGATGCTCTAATACCAAACATCCCGTATTTCGAAACAACTATTTATTATAAACAATAAAATTAAAATTTAAGAGTGCAAACTATTTATCAAATATAGAAACGGTCAACAATGTCAACAATTTAGCCTAAAAAACCAAACAAACAAGCAAACAAATATTCCCTAGCTAGCTAGCTACATTAATTTGGACCGAGCTTTCTTCATGGAGGCGGTGTCGCTGTCCAGATAATGGAGGAGCGCCACCATGGCGACGGAGGTGACGAACATCGGAATCGGCCCGAAAAACCACAGCAAAAGCGTGGTGGCAAAATACAACGCTCTCAGCCCGACCGACCAGAAGTCCCCCCCTCTAATCACCGCCAGCACAACGTACTCGATCGGAACCCCATCTCCGGGCGTGCTGATCAGGTAGTTGGCGTGGATGAAGCACCTCGACGAGTGCACGAAGCACGAGAAGGCCAACAGAAAGCAGACGAGGAGCGTGATGTACTTTATGGACATGGTGGCCGCCCGCGTGTCCCCGTATATCAGATCGCTCTGGAAGATGCTCGAGTTGTTTGCTATCCACGCTCCGATCAACGCGCTCAGGGTCAGGGAGATCGAGGCTAGGAATGTGGCTCCTGATATGTTGGCTGATAGGACTTCAAGGGCTGTCATCACGTCTCGATTTTCCGACTGCATCATCTTTTCGACCCATGCCTTTTTGTCGTTGTTCTCGAAGCCGATTACGGTGGTGTGAGGGAGGCGGAGGCATTTGTATAGGAGGATGAGATGGTATGTGAACATGATCATCAGACCGCTTGGGACCAACACAATGTCCAGGTATTCCTTCTTGAACATCATCATCTTCTAATCAAACCAAGAATTAATTCTCGATTACTAGCTAGCTACTTTTTATACAGCTAGCAATCAATCCATCGTTTTTTAGTTACCTTGCTTAGAAGGAATTAATAAAGTGTGGTATAATTAAGTTGTAAACTTTGTACTAACGTTACATATATAGCTCCAATCCTCTCTACCTAATCTACGTATTAATCCTTGAAGCTGACGTTACATCCTTTGGAGTTGGCCCGTCTCAACATATCCTTTTGTTCCGATTTTGGTGGGGTGTTGCTACTCAGCAAATGCTTGGACGGGCACTTCAGGATCCCTTTCAACGCCACTTTCTTTGTATCTCTTTCGCCCTCGTTTTCAACGTCGTCTTGATCCGGACTACTATCCTCTGGGCTATCGCTACTGCCGAGAAAGTCCGTTTTGCCAAACATATCCTCGATTTCTCCAATGTGGACATGAATGCTGTCTTCCTCCTCCTCCTCGACCTTCTTCTTCTTGGCATCCTTCTTTTTCTTAAACCAACCCTCGGCCAGCCCGTCCAATTTCTTCAGAAACGAGCTACTCTTCTTCTTCTTCTTCTCAGCAACGTGATTCTTCTTCTTCATGAGCCCAGTGGCGATGACGGTGGTGATGAAGAGGTGGCAGATGGCGCACTTGATCTGCTCGTGGCGCTGGAACGACGAGGCATCGGTCATCCCGACCATTCTCCTGATCCCGACGACCCTTCGAGCGAGGTCGGATAGCTCCCACTTCTTGCACTCGGGCTGCTTGAGGACTCGAGCAGCCAAGTAGCCGACGTCCACCTTGCTCTTGGTGAGTCCCAGCTCCTTGAACGGGAAGAGCCCTTTCTTCTCGGGAATGCCGAACCCCACGAAGCGGATCCTCTCGTCCGCCAGGAACTTGTGGATGGAGGCGGGAAGGGCCTCGCCGGAAACGAAGCGGAGGATGACGCACCCGACGCCGAAGCAGAGGAGGACGAGGACGGCCGAGGGGTCGCGCGGGTGGCGCATCACGTCCAGGCCCACCACGGGAGGACGGCCCCACACCCGCCCCTTGGGGAAGAGGAAGTCCACGCTGCACAGGTACTCGAAGTCGCGGAGTTTGAACGTGATGCCTTCCAGCTTCACTTCAAATTGGTCGGTTCGTAGGAACACGTTTCCCGCCATTTCTTTTTGGTTTGTTTGTTTTGGGTGAGAAGAGAGAATTAAGGTTTTGATTAGGAAAAGATGAGAGGATGTGAAGATATTCAACACAGTTGAAGGTGAGGAAATATGACTGGTTATCCTAGATTCAAGCACAAACCATTCATTCTTTTAACTGATAATAATATTGAAATTAATTAATTTGTTGCTTTAAAATTGAAATAACAAATAATAGTGTAATAGGAATTTTAGAAATTAAATAACACATTCCAATTAACATTCGAATAACAGTACAAACCCTTCCTCCAGAAAAACAGAGCAAACTCTCATTCAACTGTAAAATTACATTTATGCCCTTTCGCCCCTGATTCTCCTGGCGAGCTGAATGTCCTTGGGCATGATCGTGACTCTCTTCGCATGAATAGCGCAGAGATTGGTGTCTTCAAACAAACCAACCAAGTACGCCTCCGCCGCTTCCTGCAGCGCTGACACGGCGGAGCTCTGGAACCGCAGATCGGTCTTGAAGTCCTGCGCGATCTCGCGGACTAGCCTCTGGAACGGCAGCTTCCTGATCAGGAGCTCTGTGGATTTCTGGTACTTTCGGATCTCGCGGAGGGCGACAGTTCCGGGCCTGAAGCGATGGGGCTTTTTCACTCCGCCGGTGGCCGGGGCTGATTTTCGGGCGGCTTTGGTGGCCAGCTGCTTGCGCGGAGCCTTTCCGCCGGTGGACTTGCGTGCAGTTTGCTTAGTACGAGCCATGATTTTTTATTTTTTTTTGTGAATTAGGGATTTTTTACTTTTTACTCTTGGGGATTTTTTGTTCTTTCAGAAATTTAAGCCTTTGGTGCAGTATTTATTACTGTACTCTGGTTTGAAAACTGTGGCGGGATGAGGATGGTTGTGAGACGTTGATATGGAGATTGTTAGACGGCTGTAGATCGTTTTGATATATTCGGCGGGATTGATGACGTGGTGGGACTGGAAAATATGATGTGATCCTGGACGTTGGTGGATCGGTATCTCTATGGCTTTTAAAAGAAAAGAGTTTGGATCGATGACGTGGGAAGATGTGTTGTGTTTGTTTAACCTCAATAAATAAAATGCGCTCAAAAGTCAAAGATCTGATAAAAGTAAAGAAAATTAGAAAATGCCTTAAAAATCTAAGTTTTGATAATTATTTTTTACTTATTTTATTATGTTAATATTTAATATATTAATTTTTTAATAGAAAATGTATTTTAAGTAAATAATAATTATAAATAAATAAAATTAAAAAAAAAAATTGAGTGATTTTCTTGAGTAATTTTAAAAGTTTTGATTTAATTTAGGGTATAAGTTTTTTTAATTATAAATCAGTGTAATATTTTAAAATTAGTCTTTTTATTATAATATGGGTGGATAGTTATTTTGTAAGGAGTATTTTAGTAATTATTTTAATTTTTTTATAATTATAAAATTAACAATATCTCAATTAATAAAAAACTTAAAAATTATACTTAATTTCAAAATGTATTTTATGAAATTTAAAATGTAAATTAATAAATCAAACTACCCTTAATATTAAGTATACCATAATTTCTTAATATTTTTATTTTACCGTATTTGAATTTTTGATTAAATTTTATAAATAATTTAATTTATAATTTTTTAAATAATTTTTTAATTAAAATAAAACTTTTAAAAACTAAAAATAAAATTATAATTTGAAAAAAATATAAATGATGATAAATATGAATTACAAATTTCAAATTATATATTAAAAGTTTTTAAAGAAAATGTTATTTTGGTTATTAATTTATATTTCAAATTTTATAAAATATTTTTAAATTAATTTTTTTTTGTATTAATTAAAGTATTATTAATTTTAAAATTTTTATAAAAGAGCAATTTTTGAATATATAAATTACTTAATACCCTTTAATAAAAAAAAAACACTGTGAAGATTGTTAGATAATAAATTGGTTGAACACTTAAATTGAGGAATAATAAGTAATTTTATTTGCTTATCTTTGAGTTTTTTTTGTATTTTAATTAGTCGTCTGTTTGAGTCTTTTTATTTTTGGGAGGTCACAATGTAGTGTTTGGGCAGAGTGTGCAGGGTTGCAGGTAGTAGGTGGTGTATTGTGCGAAAGAGGCTAGAAAATTGCCCACTTTGGGCAAACGCGGAGATCCGAGGCAAAGTAACTGGAGCAGTTTGATCCAATGAGGCAAAATCGATACTATGGGTAAAGTCACGATGTGTTGGAGCTTGAGGCATAGTGAACACCAGGGATGAACTAGAGCTAAACTAAAGTTTTCGTACTGGGCAGAGAGCTGCTATGGACATGCCAATTGCCAGCGCAACAGAATCCCCGAAAGGGGGAATTCTGCCTAATCCTTAAAGGGCTGTTCAGCAGCTCCTATTTTCAAGGGGGCCGTATCTAGCCACTTTCCTAACCCTAATCAAATACTACAAATATAATTTAGAGGAAGAAAAGACGACACGACAAGGGAGGGAGAGAGAGAGAGAGAGAGAGAGAGAGAGAGAGAGAGAGAGAGAGTGAGAGAGAGAGAGAGAGAGAGAGAGAGAGAGAGAGAGAGAGAGAGAGAGAGAGAGAGAGAGAGAGAGAGAGAGAGAGAGAGAGAGAGAGAGAGAGAGAGGAGAGAGAGAGAGAGAGAGAGAGAGAGAGAGAGAGAGAGAGAGAGAGAGAGAGAGAGAGAGAGAGAGAGAGAGAGAGAGAGAGAGAGAGAGAGAGACGAAATCGGATCCCAAGAGTACAAAAAACGCCATTTGAGGGTTGGAGAAGAAGAAATCGAGTTCTCGCCAAATATGAGCCTTCGGGCATAGCAGGGCGAATTCGTTTCGATTTTAATGTTTGTTTTTTTTTTGTCAATTAATTTATTTATGTTCTAGACATTCAATACTTTAATTTAAGATTTAATTCCAGCATGTTTTGTTTCGTTTCGTTTCATTTTATTTTGTTTATTTTCGATTTGATTATGCATAGCTAGTAATCTGCGTCTGAGCAAAGGCAGATCGATCGGGATTTTGGGCTAAATGAGATCAAGAGGCTGATGGGGCTAGAATTGTCGGTTGGGGGTTTGTTCCCCGATACAAAGTTGTTTGAGTACTATTTCTGGGGGTTTGGGCAAGCTAGATGACCACTAGTAAACCTATCCACTCTAGGATACCGGTGATTGGGCAAAACGCATATATGTACCTTGTAGTAATGTTGCGGGCATAACACTACAATTTGTTGGAGATTGCGGTCGTATAACTCAAATTTCCGGGCATTCTATTGGCCGAGTGAGTTTGTTTAAATGTTAATGCGGGTTCAGCAAACTAGATTCATTTTTTGTCACATAGGTTATCGAATTGTTCATATCTAGGGGATTGGGAATAACATTAGTTTGCTTCTTCTTTAAACAGTAAGGTCAGATAAGAGTGAGGCAAGTAGAGGCGTGACATAATAGAATCACTTTTGTCCTTTTAAAGTGCCCTATAATCGGGGCGGACCCAAAATTTTAATTCAGTGAGGGCCTAAATTCAAAAAAATTATTTATCGCATCCAAAAAACTAATTACACATCTTTTGATATATAAATTAAAAAAAAATGTATTTTTAATATTTCTATCTCACAAATATATGCACCAACTATGAACGTATGTATTTAAATATTTTGATTTTTAATTTTAGATTAAAAAATAAAAGTTGAAAATATATTTTAAAATTAAAAAATAAAATATTTATTAGTAAAGAATAAAAATTAGGTTAATAGAGTACGAGAAAAAATATATTTTAAAGTAAAAAAATAGAATTTATATTTTTAAAATTTATATACATTAAATTTGTTTGTGTTGACGGTTTTAGGTAGCATTGAAAATACATGTGTATATATAGTTTTGATTCTGTTTTTAATTTTTGTTTGTTAAATTATCCATTATGGATATATTTATTTGATTTTGAAATGGTTTGTATTTTGAGTCTCAGATCGATCTGCTAGAAGCCTTTTATCTAAAATCTCGACCCGGGTTGTTACCGGATGATCGATTATCTCCTAGTCGGCAATATCTTCGAACATTTGTGTTTAATTTGTAGGCTATATTTAGTTTCAACACACGATTGGCAGCAAAAATTCTGAAATCCTACATTCGAGTTGTGACACCCTTCCAAAACAAATCAAAAATACAAAAAATTGTACATTACGTACCGTTCATTTTATTAGTATGAGAGATTACAAACTAAAATATCACAGATACAACGAAACAAAGTTGACAACAAATCTGTATAATTAGTCGATCGAGTCAAACGAAGTTTGTGAAGGTCTGATAAGATAATCCCAATGGGCGACAAAAGGAGTCTGAAAATCGGCATGTACCCATGGTATGGCATGGGCCATCTCACCACATTCCTTCACATCTCCAACAAGCTCGCCGAGCGAGGCCACGAGATCTTCTTCATCCTCCCCAACAAAATACAGTCAAAATTGAAGCAGTTCAACCTCCATCCACACCTCATCAAGTTCGTCCCCATCACTGTCCCTAATGTGGAAGGTCTTCCGGAAGGAACAGAGACAACCTCCGACGTTCCCTTCCCCATGTACTCCCTTCTTCGACATGCCATGGATCTTACAGAGCCCATCATCGAGAGCCTGCTGAAAGAGATCAAACCGGATATTGTGTTCTTCGACTTCACCCAATGGTTGCCGGCTTTGTGTAGGAAGTTGGGTCCGATCAAATCGATCCTGTATTGCATCATAAGCCCTGCTGCTATCGGGTAATTCATTGCTTTTATTTTAATGTATTTGATACATGAGAATGAGATGATGAGATGAAGAGTTCCTGAAAAACAATTCTTTATCGACTCTATTAGATGTCTCATCATCTAACAGCTCGAACTATTAGAGAAGTTGAGCGACTTGACATTTATATTAGTGGATCGAATATATTCTTCAATACTGCCCCTCACTACTGTTAAAGAAGTTAGACAGCTTGACATTTATATTAATGGATCGAATATATTCTCCAATATACTCTTCTTTGAATAGGTTCCTTTTCCGTGATGAGCCCACGATGGAAGCTTTCTTGGAGCCTCCGCTCGATTTTCCGCCATCGGCGATCAAGCTCTACAAGCACGACGCCATAGTGATCGAAAGGATCAACAATGAAAAAGAATACGGGTGCGATCTGACATTCGTGCAGCGCGTGATCATGGCCGCGAACGAGTGTGATGCTATGGGCTTCAAATCATGCCATGAAATGGAAGGCCTTTATCACAAGTTCCTCGAGACTAAATTCAAGAAACCGGTCATCCTAGCCGGCCCTGTTCTACCGGAGCCGCCCACGTCGACTCTGGATGAAAAATGGGCCGCTTGGTTGGGCCAGTTCAAGCCCACTTCTGTGATATACTGCGCATTTGGAAGCGAAGCCAGGCTGAATTTGAATCAATTCCAAGAGCTCGTGTTAGGATTTGAGCTCACCGGCCTTCCGTTTTTTGCGGCGCTAAAACCGCCCATTGGGGTTGAAACGGTGGAAGAGGCCCTTCCGGAAGGTTTTGCGGAGAGAACAGAGAAAAGAGGGATCGTTTATGGCGGTTGGGCTCAACAGCAGTTGATCTTATCGCACGCTTCGATAGGATGCTTTGTGACGCACTGCGGGTGGGGCTCGTTGTCGGAGGCAATGGTCAACGAGTGCCAGATAGTGCTGCTGCCACATGTGGGTGATCAGCTTGTGAATGCCAGGTTGGCAGGTGGGGATTTGAAGGTGGGGGTTGAGGTCGAGAAAGGAGACGAGGACGGGTTGTTCACTAGGGAAGGGGTGAAGAAGGCAATACAGTTGGCCATGGATGATAACAGTGAGATTGGGAAAGAAATGAGAGCAAATCATGGTAAGTGGAGGGAGTTCATGTTGAAGGAAGGCCTTGAGGATTCTTATGTTGATGCTTTTGTACAGAAGCTGCACTCACTTTTGGAGCACTAGTAATGGATGATAATAAATCTGCTGCAGTATTTCTTTGTATGTCACAAAAACTTCATAATATTCATTCTAATTATGTATGCTAAATGTAATGGATGATAATAAATCAAGTTTGAAAAATAAAACATCTGTTAGTGTTATGCTTTGAAACAATTGCTACCGTTTCTTCAGGCAGTCGAAGCCTCAGAACATTTGCAGATTAGTAGCCTTTGTAGGCAATTTTACAATATGCAAGTAAGTTGGTAAAGCACAATCATCTTCACAAACAAAGACTGGGAGATTTGTGAGTATCTTTCAAGAGGTCGAAGCAGTGAACAACAACTCCCCGTAAGAAAAACAGAAAGAAACACTTTCTGTTTCAAATGAATGACTTGAATCAAAAACAAATATAGGAGTATATACAATTTCATGAGCATTTGATTCAAACAAACAAATTAAACAATCAATTTAACACGCAGCAACAAAACCAATGTGATTATCCTTTCCAGTTCCACCAAAGAAATTGCCCACAATCATGTCCACATCCTCCAGACCAACCCCAATGCACAATGAATTACCACCACCCGCTGCCCTAATCGATTTATCGGCTAAAGCCCCATCAACCACCTTCACGTTAGGCCCGTCCCTACACTTCCCCATGCACTTGCATCCCGAAACCGCACCTTCTACCCCAATTGCCCTCTGAAACTCCTCCAACAAAACACTCGCCCCCGACTTCTTGCATTTCCCACCCATGCACACTTCAATTTTCTTCAAACTCCCGTTTTCAGACGACTCGTTCTCAGCATTATTGCTCGAATGTTGCCTTACTTCTTCCGATGCATTGGGCTCTGAGACAGTGACAACTACAGTCGGTGGAATTGGGACAGGGTAAGCTAATGTTGTTGCCTCCTCGATGACTTGTTTCTTAAGGTCGTTCATGTCCAAGATTTCTCCACACTCGCTGTCGCTCGATGAGGACGACTCCGACGAAGATGAACTGCTGTCACCATTGCGGGTTTGACATCGGGCGGAGGCTTTTGATCGGGCTTTTTCTTCTTTCTTCTTCCGCTTAAGTTGCTTTTCCTCTGCTTTCAGCTTCTCCAGCTGCTTCAACAATAGCTCGGATGCTTCCTGCAATTAATTTTAATTTCGTTTCAATTTCAAAATCTTACCTTTTAAGACAGATGAATCTCGATGGTTTAAATTAATCAGATTAATTAATTAAAAAAAAACCCAAAAATCGAGATTGTTCGTACCGAGATCATATTTCCTTTGACCTGATCAAGGAGAGCTCCATCCGATTCCAATCCAAAGCTCACGTGAGAGAAATTGGTCAAATCCCTAAAAAGCCCCTTGAGCAATTTCAGCTGCTTTTTCTTTAGCTTCTTCGCGGCCTTGTCGTCTTTCATCGTCTTCTTCTCCTTCTTCGTATCGGTCGCCGCCATTGAAGACGAGGAGGCGGCGGCAACGGAATTATAGTACCTGACGTGACCTTGATCGCGGAATCCAGATGATTTGATTCCAATACTGGCCCGTCTCCTTGGCCCCAGAGAATTCGTAGCAGAGGGGAATCCCAATTCCCGGGAATCCAGCTGGCCGCCGCCGCAAGACGACGGAAGACGGAGCGGTTGCCTAAAAACGACGCCGGTTGCCTCCATTGTTCTTCACCTCTCTCGATAAACACGACCGGTTGAAAGGGTAAATATCTGAGGAGGCTGAAATTGAATTAAATAAAAAAAAAATAATATACAGGTAATCTCAGCACTCAGAAGAAAAATCCTTTGCGAGAACAGAATGAGTTCTGAGAGCGAATATAATTCTTGTTGAAGAATAAAAGCGAATTTTTTTTGTGCCGTGAGGAAGAAGGAGAGCCAGGAATTAAATCGTGGTTGGGTTTGAGGGCTGGGATTGACTGATGAATCCACGTGGTGGGTCAGGATTGGTTCGTGGTGATTTGTGCCTTGCGCCTGCGAGCGCGGGAAGGTTTGGGTTTGGCACGCTCTTTCTTGCCCCTGACACGAGAATAACGGTTCCAACAGACAGGCCTGGCGCCACGTAGGACGACAGCGTGGCAAATTTATGTCCATGTCAGCAAGATTGAAATTTTGATTATGGTGACTCGGGATATAGCAAATATATCCGTCGCATATTCTTCTATAGTTTCACATCAATCGTCAATTCGTCATCTTGTGATGGCTTGCTACCTTTTACTAGGCCTCAAATTTCCAAGAGTAAATTAAGAAATAATAATAGTGTATCAATTAAAAATGATGAATGTTGTTCATAAATTTTTGTAATGGCGATTAGAGCATCTCCTGCTGTCCTATGGTACTATAAATTTGAATCACATACATCATACTCAATTTGTCTTATAGAAATAATCACTGAGATGATTAAAGTTATTTTTTTTTGTCGGTCAAATACATATAATAAATAATGTACTGAAATTATAAAAAAATTATTGGACCAACAAAAAAATCACATTAGTATCACATACATACAACCTACTCAATTCGATTGAAGACCTGAAACCGAGCACATTCTTCTATTTACATCTTATCCGATCGAGGGAACTGAAATTGCATGAAGTGAATTTCTCGTCTCTCCTTATTAAAAAAATTGTATTTAAAAATACAATTCCCGGAATTGTACCTATCATTGGGTACGGGATGGTCTTATATCATTAACATCGAAATATCAATTGCTAATTTACTCTCAAAATTTGTATATCAACAATCAGGGCCGGCCCTGGTCTAGGCCCTGGGTGCGACGGCCCAGGGCCCAACTTTTTTAAGAGCCCAAAAATTTTATATATATTAATATATATTGTATTAAATAGTTACGCTTTGTAAAATATCTCTTTCAATCTGCCGGAAATAGTTCCGCTTTGTATTAAATAGTATCATTTTATAAAAATATATAAAATAAAACTGACTCTTGAGTTCCGTTTGTAATTCGCAATCTGCCGTTGATATTTATTATTGTAACGTTAATATAACGTTAATCCTAAAAATTCTCAGCTTTTTTTATTCTATTTATTCCATCTTTTTCTATTTAGTAATATACACTAAATATTAAAAAAACATTTTAATTCTTAAAATATTATTATATTATTATATTATTTTTAACTCTTAAGAAGAGCTGTGGTAGATAGAAAAGAAAAAAAAGTTTATGAATTTATGGCGTTTTCAATCTTTCACGGATCAAATAGAAAAAAAAAAGAAGTTTCTGGATTTATGTGTTTTCAATCTTCTCACGTATCAATTCACAATGTCATTGTTCTATTTATGCTAATATATATATATATATATATATATATATATATATATATATATATATATATATATATATATATATATATATATATATTAATTGTGATTTGTGTATTATTGTTGGTTTTTTTTGCTCTATTTCTTTTATCGTAATATTTTTTAATTGTGTATTATTTTGCGTAATATTTTTTAATTGTGTTTTATTTTGCTTCAATTTTTTTAATTGTGTATTATTTTGCTTAATATTTGATTTGTTTTATTATGTTTTCTAAAAAAACATTTATCTGGAAGTGAAAAAAGAAAAAAAAAAAGAAAATTAACGGAAGATTTAATAAAATCACAACATGGGGCTATTGATAAATTTATTTTAAAAAAATCAAGTACACAAGATAAATCAAATGAAAATTTAGATAATTTAGATTTGAATGGAAATGATGGAGTTGATGAAAATTTAGATAATAATGAAAATGATGTAGTTAATGATTCTATTGTTCTTAATAATATTCCGAATACATCCAATATTAATGATTCTAGAGAAGATGATGAACCAAAAAAAATTTATTTTGATATTTATGATTCAAGAAATTGGGAAAATCTTGATAATAAATCGAAAGATATTTTAATTGAGAAGGGGCCTATTAGAGAAATTAATCTTGATTTTCCATTAGACAACAATAATAGACATTTTTCATATTCTTATTATTCCATAAAATTAACTAACGGTGAGATTAGTGATCGAAAATGGTTGGTTTATTCTAAAATTATTGATAGAGTATATTGTTTTTGTTGCAAATTATTTAAATCTTCTAGTAACTCAACTTTGCTAGCAAATGAGGGCCTAAGTGATTGGAAACATATTAGCCAAAGAGTCAAACAACATGAAAACAGTGCCAAACATATGATTAATATGAATACTTGGAATGAATTGAGAGTAAGATTAGACAAAAATCAAACAATTGATAAACACTTACAAGAAGAAATCATTAAAGAGAAAGAGCGTTGGAAACAAGTTTTACGTAGAATATTTTCAGTTGTGAAAATGTCTAGCTAAAAATAATCTTGCCTTTCGTGGGTCCAATGAAAAATTATATCAAGATAGCAATGGCAATTTTCTTGGATTGATTGAAATGATTGCAGAATTTGATTTGATAATGCAAGATCATGTGAGACGCATTAAAGATCGTGAAATTCATTATCTTTATCTTGGACATAAAATTTAAAATGAATTTATTTATCTTTTATCACAAAGTGTTAAAAAGTGTATTATTAAGATTATTAAAGAAGCAAAATATTTTTCTATAATTCTTGATTGTACCCCTGATGTGAGCCATCAAGAACAAATGACACTTATAATTCGTTGTGTAAATATGTCAAATAATAAAATAAAAATTGAGGAGTTTTTTTAGAGTTTCTAAAAGTTGATGATACATCAGGTTTAGGATTGTTTAATGAATTATTAGATGTTTTAAAAACTCTTGAACTTAGTGTTGATGATGTAAGGGGGCAAGGTTATGATAATGGTTCTAATATGAAAGGAAAGCACCAAGGTGTTCAAACGAGATTTCTTGAAATTAATCCTAAAGCATTATACATGCCATGTGCTTGTCATAGTCTTAATCTTACTCTTGGTGATATGGCACATTCTTGTGTTAAAGCTATTTCATTTTTTGGAATTATTCAACGCCTATACTCATTATTTTCAGGATCTACAAAAAGATGGAAAATTTTGCTTGATAATGTTCCTGGTTTAACTATGAAATATTTGTCTAATACTCGTTGGTAAAGTCGAATTAAAAGTGTTAAAGCTATTAGATTTCAATGTCCCCGAATAAGATGTGCTTTATTAGAATTATATAAATCTTGTGAAAATGATGCAAAGACAAAGAGTGAAGCAGAAAGTTTGATAAATGCATTAGAGAATTTTGAGTGTTTACTTGGGATGGTTATTTGGTATGATATTTTGTTTGCTATTAATATTTTGTTTTGCTATGTGTATTGATACTACTATTAAACAATTGCAAGATGTATGTTCATATTTTGAGAATTATCGAGTAGAAGGATTTACAAAAAGTATGGACATTGTAAAAGATGTTGCCCTAGAAATGGATGTTGAACCTATCTTTCCAATTAAACGTCGTGTGATTAGGAAAATATATTTTGGAGAAAACAATGAAGATGACGTAAATCTTTCATCGGAAGAATCATTTAAAATAAATTATTTTTTTACTGTTGTTGATATTATTAGGAGCTGACGGAGGATGATTATCCAACGGTGGTGTTGTTGGAATTCGATATCCCGGGCTATTAAAATTTGCGGAAGTCAATAACCCGATCAAACCCTTCGCCGGAGATCACACGAACACCGACGAACTTGCCGGGGTCCAGCCTTTGGAGACCACGCACCCTAAGGCGCGCGGCCCGCCCCCAGCCGAACCCCCGCTTCGCGGGGTTGTGCGATCGCACGCCGATCGCATCCAGCGATCGGCCGGGGCTGCCTAGCAGCCCCCCGCGGCGAGTCCGGCGACTCGCCGCTGCATGGAGGAGCCCCGCCTTCACGGAGGGGTCGGGCACGGCACCAGCCCGTGCCCAGCGATCGATCATCGTGATCGATCGCACGCCCTCGGCCCAGCCGAGGGTCGATCCTCCCCGTGCCCGCCGAAACCCTAGCGGGCGATTGGCGTGGTCCGGTGGCTTCGCCACCACCACGCGATCGTCCGTCTAATCCGGGTTCGAACTTCGGATCTTGCGTTCTACGGTATTTCACGATAAATCAAAATCGAATAATATCAAGTTAGTTTAGATATCATACCTACGATTCGTTGTTCGGAGAAACGAAATCAAGATGACCTTTGAATCTTCCCACGTATTCCTTGCACTCCGTTCGAACGTCGGGTGGGCGACGATCTATCGAACTCCTATGGATCTCCTTCAACTCTCTAGAATATCAAGTATGATAATCTTGTCTTATGATTTATGAAGGCCATGTAGTGCTTTTATAGGCTACGTAGGGGATCTAAAGGAGGTGGAATATTGGGCTTCCAATATTGAAGATTAAATTGAGCCCACTGCTCAAGTCCATTAATCCTTATCAATATTAATTAATTTATTTTCCACTATATAAATTAATTGCACTCCCAATATTAAACCATATTATATCCAAATAATATTTCTCCGGTAGTATTATTTATTCCGTGTATTTAAGATATAAATATCCATGAATAAAATTTATTTATTGCTTAATAAATTTATTCATCTCTTTTATCCGAGACTAGTACCACTCAACCTTATTTATTATGCGGAATTAAATCCACTCGCGAGGTTTACATAATAAATCCTTATGAGCTCATCTCGGGGATATTATCAACCCTTCCGAGATACACTGTCCCGTCAAGAATTCACGGCATGCTATATATAAAATATAGTGACCCAACTTAACCGGTAATTGACCCAATAATTAAACCGCTCAATTCCTTTGGAAAATCAAAGTCACTTATATTAAATATACACACCCGCAATTGTATCGGGGATTAAGAATAAAATCCACTGAGTCTCAAATCAATTATCGCCGAGCAAACCTAATTGATGAGTCTCAATCGATCCGCTCAATACACCAAGTGTACAAGTGTGATAAAATAATTAAGATAAATTATTTTCTCTCTCACACAACGACTATACCGATGGATTGGTCCGTGTCCATCTAGGTCGTGAGCATCTATTCGATTAAATACGAGTAACCGATAGTATGATCTTCTGTGCGCCCATACGCACCATACTAACTACAACGTATAAAATCCAGGACTATAATTTGCATATATTTAATTAACAATAATTAAAATCAAATGAATGTTTGTATTTAATAGGTAAATGAAAGTGTACAAGGAGTTCATAATACTCAAATCTAGACATTAAGTATACTACTCCAACAATCTCCCACTTATACTAAGGTCTAGTCTTATCTTCCAAACTTCTGACTCCCAAACCCTCCAAGTGCTTGAAATATACTTCCTTAGGAAGTATCTTGGTGAAAGGGTCCGCTAGGTTGTCCTCTGAAGCTATCTTGGTGACTATCACATCGCCCCTCTTGACGATGACTCGAATCAGGTGGTACTTGCGCTCTATGTGTTTCGTAGCACTATGGGACCGTGGTTCCTTACTGTTTGCCACTGCACCGCTATTGTCACAATAAATTGTCATAGCTCTAGGCAAACTCGGAATCACATCTAAGTCCTGGAGGAAATTAAGGAACCAAACTGACTCTTTCGCTGCCTCTGAGGCTGCAACATATTCAGCTTCCATGGTAGAGTCTGAAATGCACTTTTGCTTAACACTCCTCCATGATACGGCTCCACCTCCCAAAGTGTACACATAGCCTGATGTCGACTTTCGCCGGTCCTTATCAGCTTGGAAATCCGAATCCGTATAACCCAAAGGAATCAGATTGTCTGCCCCGTAACTTAGAACATAATCCCTAGTATTTCGCAAATACTTGAAAATGCTCTTTACGGCAGTCCAATGAGCCTTTCCAGGGTTACTCTGATATCTCGCTACTACGCCAACTGCATAGCAGATATCAGGCCTCGTGCATAACATTGCATACATCAAGTTTCCCACAGCCGAAGCGTAGGGAACTGCTTTCATTTCATCTTTCTCCTTTTGTGTCTGAGGACACATCTCCTTAGAAAGATAAGTTCCTTTACTGAAGGGTAGCTCACCCTTCTTGGAATCTTGCATGTTAAAACGAGCCAGAATCGTGTCTATGTAAGATTGCTGGGATAGGTACAATGTTCTATTCCGGCGATCCCTTATAACCTTGATCCCTAGAACATGCCCGACTTCTCCCAAATCTTTCATATCGAATTGTCTAGACAACCATCCCTTTATGTCTGATAACATTTTCACACTGTTGCCAATGAGAAGAATGTCGTCTACATAAAGCACGAGAAACACCACCTTCTTCCCATCACGTTTCCAATACACACACGATTCGTCCATGCTTTGACTGAATCCAAAAGATTGGACTACTTCGTCAAACCGCAGGTTCCACGATCTCGAAGCTTGTTTCAATCCATAAATGGATCGATTAAGCTTGCACACTAGATGATCTCGCCCCTTAGCAATGAATCCTTCTGGTTGTTTCATATAAATCGTCTCGTCAAGACTTCCATTTAGGAAAGCTGTCTTGACATCCATTTGCCACACCTCATAATCCATATGAGCTGCTATGGATAAGAGAATCCGGATCGACTTTATCTTGGCTACTGGCGAGAAGGTCTCCTCATAATCGATTCCCTCTTTCTGAGTATATCCTTTCGCAACAAGCCGAGCTTTAAAGGTTTCAACATTTCCGTCAGATCCTCTCTTTCTCTTGTAGACCCATTTACACCCAATTGGCTTTACGCCGTTTGGTGGTTCTACAAGATCCCAGACTTTATTAGAATCCATAGATTCTATTTCGGATTTCATCGCTTTCTTCCAAGAAGGCGCATCTATATCTTGTACCGCATCATCATAGGTCCAGGGATCGATTTCAT
The DNA here is from genome assembly GCA_954870475.1 of Euphrasia confusa. NCBI lineage: Eukaryota > Viridiplantae > Streptophyta > Magnoliopsida > Lamiales > Orobanchaceae > Euphrasia > Euphrasia confusa. The sequence goes on from OX940949.1 coordinate 8,450,699, forward strand.
GAACTCCAGGTCCAGAGTCCGAAGACTCACCCAGTCCAATCCATCTTTCTGGTTGTTTAACAACCCTCCCACTACGACGGCGTTCCGGTGTATTAACAGTGACAGTAGGTGCAGGTTCTAGTGGTGTATTACTACTCGGTTCGGCTGTATCTAAGTCTTCCTTGTCGCCTCTCAACTCATCAAGTATTATGTCACTTTTGGGCTTGTGGTCCATGACATAGTCTTCCTCTATGAACCGAGCGTTAGTACTTATAACGATCTTCTGGTCCGTAGGACTATAGAACATGCCACCTTTAGTTCCTTTCGGGTATCCTACAAACAGCCGTAATTCTGATCTAGGTTCTAACTTATCGGCACCTTGTCGCAACACATGTGCTGGACAACCCCAGATCCGAATGTGTTTCAAGTTAGGCTTGCGCCCACTCCACAATTCCATGGGTGTTGTGGGTACCGTTTTGGTTGGAACCCTATTCAAGATATACGCCGCTGTTTCCAAGGCATGTCCCCAGAACATAATAGGTAAGTCCGAGTAACTCATCATTGATCGCACCATTTCCATAAGAGTCCTATTCCTTCTTTCTGACACACCATTCTGCTGAGGAGTATATGGTGATGTCATTTGGGAATCAATCCCATTCTCTGCCAAGTATGCCTTGAATTCTCCAGACAGGTACTCGCCTCCGCGATCAGATCGCAGGCATTTAATGGATTTATTTTGAAGGTTCTCCACAAAAGCCTTGAACTCCTTGAACTTGTCAAAGGATTCGCTCTTGCGGCGCATCAAATATACAAATCCATACCTTGAGTAATCATCAGTGAAAGTGATGAAATACTCGTACCCTCCCCTTGCCTGAGTAGACATAGGTCCGCATACATCAGAGTGAATCAAATTCAATACTTGTTCAGCCCTCCGTCCTTTACCAGAAAAAGAACGCTTGGTCATTTTACCCTCTAAACAGGATTCGCAGGTCGGAAGGTCCTCTCCTTCAACATCGCTGATTAGACCATCAGCTTTCAACCTTTGAAGCCTATTCGAGTTTATATGACCTAGCCTTAGATGCCACAAGTATAATTGATTCATTTTAGAAGGTTCCTTTCTCTTATTGGTGTTCGTAGATGTGTTATTACTCTCGGTTAGTTGCATCGTGTTAGACTCAGGATTTAGCACATACAAATCGTCCACCAATGTACCAGAACAGATAATCTCACTGTTTCTTCTTATGATCACCGAGTGGTCAAAAGAGACAGAATATCCATTCATAATAAGTTTAGAAACCGAAATTAAATTCTTTCTAAAGTTGGGTACATAAAGACAATTATGTAAAACTAAAACCCTATCACTACTGAAGCGTAAGTGAACGTCTCCCACTGCAACAGCCGCCACCCTCGCGGCATTGCCCATGTAGACCACGATCTCTCCCTCTCTAAGTCTCCGGGTTTCCTGGAACCCCTGCAATGAATTGCAGACATGATCAGTGGCCCCCGTATCTACACACCAGGTGCTGGTAGATAACACCACTGATAATGTTTCAGTGACTAAGGAAAATTTCGTACCTTTGATGAGAGGACAATCAGACCTCCAGTGCCCAGACTGCTTGCATCGATAGCACTTGCCTCGCGGCTTGCTCTTCCCATTCCGTGGTTTGGAACCACTGGGCTTCTTTGCTTGCACTTCCATCTTAGCCACAAGAGCTTGTGATTTTCTGACCATACTTATAAGTTCAGCTCTTTTGAAATCGTTTTTAAGCGACTCCTCAAGAGGACTGAATTTATAGAGTATGTCAATCACTTCTTGTCCGGCTTCCACACTATGTTTCAACATCATTCTGAGGTCATTCCAAATGTCCTCATGAGTTGGGACAACAGCAGATATAGAAGGCTCAACAGTCTGGACAATGTCCAGATTTCTTTTCCAATCAGTACTATATGGAACCAGTGAGTTTTCATCTTTAAGTATATCACAAAGTGGGGTCACAGTCATTCTTAACCTATAAGCACATAAAACAAACAAACAATTTAATATCCGATATTATCTCCCTTAAATAATATCATTAAATCACTAATCACATCTAAAATCCCATCAGGTAAGGCAAGTCACGGTGTGTGGACGTTTACCCACCCAAACGACTTAGCAATTAGATTTCCTTCGGTCATACATCACTTATAGCGGAACCTCGGTGGGAGGAATACTATAAGGCGTATCTAAGTGTAAACCATTACTCAGGACCAAAGTAAATCGTTTGGAATTGCTACATCACCGCAAGCCACGTTGTGTGGACGTTTACGATAACTTCACAACTCTTCACAATTTCTTACAACTGTCTACATCAATTAATCCAAAATCCGTCAGTATAGCAAGCCACGTTGTGTGGACGTTTACTACACTAAGAGATCTTTATAATTGACTCCCAATTACTTGATCCATTCGATTTTGTAAATCAAGACGCGGAGAATCATAAGTGAAACTCGAAGTTTCTAACCAGTGATTCACCATGCGAACAACCCTATCTCTCATAAATGAGGGAGCCGAGCAGACAATCGATCCATCTATCAAAAAATGGTACGACTGCCTCTAATTTGTGTCCTCGACATGACCAAGTGGCTCTGGCTCCATTCCACTCCCCGGGGTGAGAATGAGTCGACTTGAAATCAGCTTTGGAAAGACAAATTAGGCATTGTTTGATAAACTTAATCAATGTTTCTCGTAAGAGGAATTACAAGAACTCTCCTCCAATAACTTATTTATATAAACTTCAAAAGTTTATAAAAGTCACCAAGAGAGCAGCAATGGAGACCATGGGTATGTTTCCATACCCTCTCCCACTTAGCTTTTTACAATAAAGGGATACGCTATCTAGTGCATAAAAATAAACACATATAGCATGCATACACGTAATAAAGCACATAGTATTATCACATAGTCAAAATAATACTAGAATATTATTTTCCGACTATTATGGATTTACTCCATCTCCGTACGCATCTTCTAGTCTTCAGTCTTCGTTCTTGAATGCTCCATGTGACGAGAATATTAATTTCTAATATTTAAATCTATTTATTTTTAATAAATCCAAAAGATACTTAATTAATAATAATTAAGTCAATCGAATAAATCAAAAATAAAATTAAATATTTATTAATATTTTTATTTATTTTATTTTCCCTTTCTACTTCATTAAATCTCTAGAATAATCTATCCAAGACCCACTTGGAATATTCTATATGATTTCCATAATGAAATAAGGAAATAAAATGATTTAGGACTCTTCTACTTTCCAAATTAATTAGATTCATAATCCATGAATATTTCTATAAAATAGAAATAATCAATTTAGGAATCCTAATTAATCCCAAATTGATTCTCTTCCTAATCCATGAGAGTTCCCAAAAATAGGAACACTCAAATAGGAAAAACCCGAACCAATTAGGAAAGCGAATTACCGGACCGGGATAGCACGGGGTGGGGATCCCCGCGCCACCCCTCGACCTCCGCCTAGGTACCGCCGCCGTCCAGCCCACGCGCCACCTCCACTGGTGGCCGGCGTGGCCGGAGCTCCCGCGGGCAGCCCCTTAGGGCATGGGTCGATCGATCCCTTGCGGAATGACCATGGGACGGTCGATCCGAGCCCTAATCACCCTCACGTCATCTCATTCGTCACACGTCTTCTCCGGCGGTCGTTTCGGCATCGATCCAACGCAAAATAAATTACAAAATAAATTTTACACTATCCGGTATCGATTCTATACATGAAATCGACCCTATACAATTTCCGGAAAAAGTAGAACGTAATAATAAATCCTAAATTCGGTCAACCCCCGAATTTTTACTATTACAAGCATTCACCACCAAAAACGAATCTCGACATGTCCGAGAGTTTAATTAAACCAACAATCACATGACAAAATAATTAAACGAATAATCATCAAGCCATAATAGTCGGAACCCTGCAAGGTAGAACAATTTTATCGAAAATACCGCGAACGTAAACCTCTCTCTGATACCAATTGTTGGAATTCGATATCCCGGGCTATTAAAATTTGCGGAAGTCAATAACCCGATCAAACCCTTCGCCGGAGATCACACGAACACCGACGAACTTGCCGGGGTCCAGCCTTTGGATACCACGCACCCTAAGGCGCGCGGCCCGCCCCCAGCCGAACCCCCGCTTCGCGGGGTTGTGCGATCGCACGCCGATCGCATCCAGCGATCGGCCGGGGCTGCCTAGCAGCCCCCCGCGGCGAGTCTGGCGACTCGCCGCTGCATGGAGGAGCCCCGCCTTCACGGCGGGGTCGGGCACGGCACCAGCCCATGCCCAGCGATCGATCATCGTGATCGATCGCACGCCCTCGGCCCAGCCGAGGGTCGATCCTCCCCGTGCCCGCCGAAACCCTAGCGGGCGATTGGCGTGGTCCGGTGGCTTCGCCACCACCACGCGATCGTCCGTCTAATCCGGGTTCGAACTTCGGATCTTGCGTTCTACGGTATTTCACGATAAATCAAAATCGAATAATATCAAGTTAGTTTAGATATCATACCTACGATTCGTTGTTCGGAGAAACGAAATCAAGATGACCTTTGAATCTTCCCACGTATTCCTTGCACTCCGTTCGAACGTCGGGTGGGCGACGATCTATCGAACTCCTATGGATCTCCTTCAACTCTCTAGAATATCAAGTATGATAATCTTGTCTTATGATTTATGAAGGTCATGTAGTGCTTTTATAGGCTACGTAGGGGATCTAAAGGAGGTGGAATATTGGGCTTCCAATATTGAAGATTAAATTGAGCCCACTGCTCAAGTCCATTAATCCTTATCAATATTAATTAATTTATTTTCCACTATATAAATTAATTGCACTCCCAATATTAAACCATATTATATCCAAATAATATTTCTCCGGTAGTATTATTTATTCCGTGTATTTAAGATATAAATATCCATGAATAAAATTTATTTATTGCTTAATAAATTTATTCATCTCTTTTATCCGAGACTAGTACCACTCAACCTTATTTATTATGCGGAATTAAATCCACTCGCGAGGTTTACATAATAAATCCTTATGAGCTCATCTCGGGGATATTATCAACCCTTCCGAGATACACTGTCCCGTCAAGAATTCACGGCATGCTATATATAAAATATAGTGACCCAACTTAACCGGTAATTGACCCAATAATTAAACCGCTCAATTCCTTTGGAAAATCAAAGTCACTTATATTAAATATACACACCCGCAATTGTATCGGGGATTAAGAATAAAATACACTGAGTCTCAAATCAATTATCGCCGAGCAAACCTAATTGATGAGTCTCAATCGATCCGCTCAATACACCAAGTGTACAAGTGTGATAAAATAATTAAGATAAATTATTTTCTCTCTCACACAACGACTATACCGATGGATTGGTCCGTGTCCATCTAGGTCGTGAGCATCTATTCGATTAAATACGAGTAACCGATAGTATGATCTTCTGTGCGCCCATGCGCACCATACTAACTACAACGTATAAAATCCAGGACTATAATTTGCATATATTTAATTAACAATAATTAAAAGCAAATGAATGTTTGTATTTAATAGGTAAATGAAAGTGTACAAGGAGTTCATAATACTCAAATCTAGACATTAAGTATACTACTCCAACAGGTGTGTGATAGACAGGGGCTGTCAGATGAGATGGTGGGCAGTCCATGTCTCGTAAAAATGGAGGTGGAGTGACCAGCGGAGCAGACGATGATGGCAGGGAAGGAGTTGGCGGGCATGCATGAGAAGAGGACGACGTGCATGCATCGATAAACTCCGAGATGGCGAGGGACGAGACTGACCGAGTGTGACCAGGAGAGACAAATGGAAAACACGTCTCATCGAATTTAGCATGTCGAGTAATATACAAGCGACGTGATGAAATATCCAAACAACGAAAACCCTTGTGTTGTGTACTGTAGCCCAAGAATACACATGGCCGACTACGAGGATCAAATTTATTCTTGGCGTAATCACGTAGACATGGATATACTCGACAACCAAAAACATGGAAGCTCTCGTAAGCAGGTAACCGACGGAATAATATTTCAAACGGTTTCTGGGCGAGAACAACAGTAGGTAGCCGATTTATAGTGTATACTGCCGTACTGAAGGCATCGACCCAATGAGATAAAGGAGTCGAGGAATGAAAAAGTAGCGCGAGACCCATTTCGGTTATGTGACGATGCTTGCGCTCGGCTCGACCGTTTTGAGCGGGAGTGTGGGGGCAAGAGAGAAGATGGTGAATTCCCGAAGAAGCAAAATGGGACTGTAGTCGATGATTAGTAAATTCGGTACCGCCGTCACTTTGAAACTGTTTGATTTTCCTGGAAAATTGTCTCTCGACAAACTTCTGAAAAGTGAGAAAAATATCCACAAAGTCTGATTTGGCGCGTATGGGATAGAACCAACAGAAACGAGAATGATCGTCAATAAATATCACATAATATCGAAAACCGAGAGTAGTCGTAACGGGTGCAGACCCCATAAATCGCAATGGATTAAATCTAAAATATTAGCGGCACGTTTTTCGTTAGTAACAAAAGGCAAACGTTTACTCTTTGCTAATTGACAAGTCTGACAAAGAGTTGGCGACGGTAATATTGAAGTAACAGATAGGAGTCCCAATTTATTTAATAACGAAACAGTAGCAGGAGCAACATGCCCGAGGCGAGAATGCCATAAATCAAAAGAAGCTGGTAAATGTCGATGTTCATGAACCGCGGCAACAACAGTGGTTGGGGAGTCCAGCAAGTAGAGGCCTCGATCAATGGTGCCGGTTGCGAGCACCTTGCCTGTTAGTTGATTCTGAATAGAAAATGAAGATTTATGAAACATGACCGCAACAGGTAGATCACGGGTTAGCTGACTAACAGAGAGTAGGTTCTTAGTCAATCCAGGAACCACAAAAACATTACGTAATGTAAGATTTTGTGAGATATTAAGAGACCCAATATGTGAAATAGAGAGATTTGCGCCATTACCGACTGTGACGTGATCTGTGCCATCATAAGGAGAAGTATGATCGAGAGAAGTTGTGTCGGCAGCCATGTGGGCGGAGGCACCCGTATCTAAATACCAGTCGGAAGAGATGGTCGGAGAGACGTTGCAGCCGGCAGAGAAGGCCTCGGCAAGGTTGGCGGTGTTGGCTGGACGACAAGAGCGATCATAAGAGCGATCGAAACGCTTGGGGCAGTCGAAACCATCGTGGTCTGTTTCACGGCAGAAGAAACATCGCGGAGTGAAATTTTTACGCCCGCGATTTGTATTGGAACTAGCAGTGTTGGAGTTGTTATTTCCACGCCCTCGGTTGGAAGAGGAGCCGCGTCCGCGATAATTTCCAGAACCTCGTCCGCGACCGCGAGTAATGGCGGTGAAAGCAGCTTGGGAGTTAACCTGCAAGGTGTTAGTAGAATCTATATATTTTTGAAATAATTCATTAGACTGAGCCCTTGCAGAAAGAGTAGGAAAGTTAGGAAGTGGATCTTGTGCCATCTGAGCCGCCGTGAAACCGGCGAAGTCGGGGCCGAGTCCCCGAAGAAACCAGTGAGATTGATCGGATGCGTCAATTGGTCGACCAATGGCAGTGAGTTGATCGGAGAGGGCTTTGAAGTGACGCGCATATTCGATAACTGATTTGTCGTCGTGTTTGGTGGAGAGTAGATCGTCCTTGAGGCTGAGTTCACGAGCCTTTGAATTGTGGCTGTAGGAGCGAGAGAGAGCGTCCCATACTTCTTTGGCCGTTTTGCATCCAATGACCATGGCCATGGATTCCTCGGTAAGAGTCGACACGAGAAATAACTTGATGGTTTGGTCGCGTTGCTGCCATGTAACAAACGCTGGATTGTGTGTGTTGCTGCCAGCGGAGGTGCTGATGGTTTGTGCTGGAGCAGGCGAGGAACCGTCAAGCATCGACATGAAACGTTGGGTGGTTAGAAGAAGCTCGATTTGAGCATGCCAAAGAAGATAATTTGATGAAGTGAGTTTGATATTCACCATATGAATCATGGTTGAGAGAGGGAGGGTAGGGACCTCAGTGTCAGCCATGGAAAAGTGACGACGGGGAAGAGAAGAAAAAATAGGGTTTCGGCCAAAGTTAGGCTGATACCATGTTAGGAGAGAATAATTGTTTTCCTCAAAGAATACGTTTATTGAATTATCAATATATAGAGTACAATAGAACCATAAAATAAGGAAACAAGATAAAAACAAATAATACGAGATAAGTGATAAATATAAAATATCGCTAACAGATATGGCCATTCTTTCTTTAAAAAATAGATTTGAAGAATTGAAAACATTTGAAAGTATATTTGGATTTTTATATAATTCTCAAAAGTTAAAGTCATTTGATGATAATGAATTGAAAGAATGTTGTGTTAAATTTCATAAAAGTTTTACTAATGGACATTTATCTGATGTTGATGTAAATGATCTTTTCTCTGAATTAAAAGTTTTACGATTCACTTTGTCATCTGACACAATGTCTGCGATTGATATTCTTAAATTTGTCACATCTGTAGATTGTTATCCGAATATATCTATTGCTTACAGGATTTTATTGACAGTGTCTGTTACTGTAGCATCAGCTGAAAGAAGTTTTTCAAAACTCAAGTTAATAAAGACTTATTTAAGGTTGTCAATGTCACAAGAGAGACTGAATGACTTGGCAATTTTATCAAAAGAGAAAAATATGTTGGAAGATGTTGATATTGATGTAATTATAAATGATTTTGCTTCTCAAAATGCTAGGAGAAACATTTTTAAAGATTAAATTTTTTTTATCTAATTTATTTATATATTCTTTAGAAATTATATGTACTTCTTTTAATATTTAAGTACTTTTGAAATAAAAAAATTATAATATATTTTTTTTAAAATAATAATATGAAAGTGGCCCAATTTCAATAATTTGTCTAGGCCCTTAAAATGTCAGGAACGGGCCTCAATCCATAAGAGTATATAACTCAAAAGTCAGAACATTGTAAAACCACTTACAAGTGCTGATTCATGTGCTATATGCCCAAAGCGATGAATTCCGAATTCAACAAGAAAAATTGAATTAAGCTTGCCGTTAGAATATTAATTTATCGAGCAGCTCCCGAGTTGAGAAACATTCATGCTCAATTCTTTTGTATTTAGGATAATGAGATGCTCCATTTCGACCTTGCTCGAAGTCGAAGGGCTTGCATGTGCTCGTGAGTTGTGAGCCGCCGGACTAGGCTTGCAGCCCTGGCTCTGGCTGCACACAAGAAGAGCCGATTTTGACGAGAGTGGGTTTTGCTATGTTGGTAGTGGGCTGGGCCTGGGTGTGTGGGTGGGTGAGGCATGGAAGTGGGCTGAAGTTTAGGTATTAGGTTGGGCCGCTCGAGGTGTGAGTATTAGGTTGTGGACTTAACTTTGAGCCGAGGGGCTGGACGCCGTTACGGCCCCCTAAGCGGGTACGGATCTGGGCCGTCAACACGTGTTAATAACAACAGCCCCCTATTTATGCGGAGGGAAAAAGAAATCTAAACGGCCAAACTAATCCCTCTCTATTTTTTCATTTGCATTAGTATTTTCCAACAACACAAAAAACACACAGTGAATTCCAATTCCCCAATGCCAACATACCTTACGAACAGCGATCGTGAAGCAATCGTAATCCACATAAATAAATAAATAAATAAATAAATACGTGTCTATTTATCATAAAAAGAAAAAAATAAAATAAAAAATGGGAGCGTACAGAGCAGACGAGGATTACGATTACCTGTTCAAGGTGGTCCTGATCGGTGATTCCGGCGTGGGAAAATCAAATCTGTTATCCCGATTCACGAAAAACGAGTTCAGCCAGCAGTCCAAATCCACCATCGGAGTCGAGTTCGCCACGCGCTCCATTCACGTCGACGACAAGGTCGTCAAGGCCCAGATTTGGGACACCGCCGGCCAAGAAAGGTAATTAATTAAGTAGTTAATGATAATATTTTAAAAAATTAAGGGTATATATGTAATTTGAGTCAGGTATCGTGCGATTACGAGCGCGTACTACAGAGGCGCGGTGGGTGCGTTGCTGGTTTACGACGTGACGCGCAACGTGACGTTTGAGAACGTGGAGCGGTGGCTGAAGGAGCTCCGCGGGCACACGGACACCAACATCGTCATCATGCTCGTCGGGAACAAAGCTGATCTTCGCCACCTGCGAGCCGTCCCTTTGGAGAAGGCAAAGGCTTTTGCCGTCAGGGAAAATATTGTCTTCATGGAGACATCGGCCCTCGAGGCTTTGAACGTCGAGAAGGCCTTCACGGAGGTGTTGACTCAAATCTACCATGTAGTTAGTCGCAAGGCTCTCGACATCGGGGATGACCCCTCCGCCCTGCCCAAGGGGCAGTCCATTAATATCGGAAATAAGGATGACGTGTCAGCTGTCAAGAGTGCGGGTTGCTGCTCCGGGTAAAATATTATATTATAATGCTTGTTATAATTTTTTTTATTTTTTTTGGTTTTTGTTAATATGATCTCAAAGTAAGAAAGATGATCAATTAGGTTTAGTTTAGTTGTTGTGTGTGTGTGGAAAGGAGAATTGATTATATGAAGTGTGCTTCATTTACATTTGATGAAATTAATTTGTGATTTTTCTTGTACAGTATATATATACTACTACTCAATGTAGTAGCTAGTACAAATTACTACCATGTGAATAACTTGTTTGGAAGATATATATAGTGTGATGACATTAACATTCACGTTGTCGTTTAATTAACCTGCGATTTTTTGGAACATTTAAGCTCTGGAAATGATGAGATAGAGACTTGGATCAGTATTGAAGTCAACGTTAGTAACTTGTTTTCATCATATGAAAGGGATTGATAATAGTACTAGTAACTTAATTGTTACAATATTATTGTTTTGGATCATATTATTGTCTTAAGTGAATTAAACGATCTTGGCATGCATACTCTAATTTCCTTTATTTTGCAATTAAAAACTTCAAATGCAACCAAATTAAACGACCTTGGCATGATCATGGGCAGTAGTGAAGGCCCGAAGCTGCAGGTAATAGGAGGCGCCATGTTGAAGGGGCTGGTGAGTAAGACCCCACTCGTTTGTGAGAACCGGCTGCCCTGTTGAAGAATGTAACAAAACCGCATCGTCCCCAAATGTTTCTCTAACGTTCAACACTCCCGTCCCAATCTCAAAGCAAACGTCGTTGATAAACACACTCATCTTCGATTCCCCCAAACCTACACCTACACATGCACCCATTAATTAATCATTACATAATGCATTTATATGCGAATTACTATAAAAATTACGTACCTAGAAGCGATGGAGACACAATATTAATGTGATCTTTCATTTTCATCTTCTCGACATCTTCTTCATCTTTCTTCGAAGGTCCATCACTCATAAGCATCAGCTCATTAACCAAATTCCCGTTCCTTAAACCCAAAGAAAACAAGGGTGGCTCGGTCGGAGAATTAATATTACCAGTGCTGCTATTGTTGTTGTTATTGTTATTCAGCAGGTCAATGGCATGATGAGAAGGAGAACCGACAGGAAGGGTGTTTTCGTAATTTGAATTGTTGGAGGATGAGGAGGAGGAGGAGGCTGGGGCGGGGGAGAGTCGAGGTCTGTAGTTTTGGAGGAGCTGACGTTGTTTCTGTTTGATTCTGGATTTCCGATTTTGGAACCAGTAGAAAACGTTGGCATCTCCGACTTGGCCGTACTCCTGCAACTGGATTCGGATCCTTCGAATCTCGTCTCGCGAAGGGTTGACTGTGCCAGAGTTGAAGATGGATTCGAGCGTGCGGATTTGTTCCGGTCTAGGGTTCCATCGAGGCTTCGACTCAGGTGGTCTTTCTAATTCCGTGCCTGCAGCAGCTTAATTAATTAATTTCACTACTTGTTTTTGTTTGTCAAATTAAAAAGGAAACCCTAATTTACTACGTATATATATATACCTGAAGAAGGTGTGTGTGTGTGTGGATTTCTGTGATCATGCGTCTTCGGCCATTGATGATTGGAGGGCTTGGATTTGAACATGCTCGGCCAGTGTCTGTTTGATGAGGCCATCTTAATTCAGTTGCTGCTCGATCGATCGCTTTAAGGTAGAGATCGAAAAGGAGACTGTAATATATATATATATTGATCAAAACGGAAAGTTTAAAAGACGGCCAAGAATGAGGTTAATGGCTGGGATGATCGATGCACGACGACTGAATTAACGCAGAGATGGGCTAGCTATCTCAGCTTCTGATCATTATATGCTTTGGTTTTTTTGTATGTGTATATTTAAGTGTATGTTTGTGAGTTTCGATGGTTAGTCTTTGGGTTGTGGAGAACTAAATATATAGAGAATTGAAGAAACAAATTTAATTTAATAAAAGAGTCTACGTACGTCAGAAAATACTATATTACGTACACACGCTTATAATTAAGATTAGTGTAATTCGAAGAGGGTTGTTGCAAGGTAATTGAATGGGAATGTAAAAGCAGTAATTAAACTATATTCCGACGTACTAGGTCGATGGGTAGTACTATTAATCTTGCAACCACTTATTTCATGTATCGTATAGTATCATTAAACTTAAAAAAGTTCAATGAAACTAAATTTAATAGATTTGAACTAAATTGAAGTACACTGAACTAATTTCTTTATAAAATTAATACAAAGTAATTTGAATCAATAGGTTTATTCATATGTACTTTTTTAATTTTACACACAATATAATTATCTTAAAAATAAAATTTTACTTTTAATTTTAAAAAAAATCAAAAAAAAATTATTATTAAGATAATATTAATTTAATTTTAATATAGTATCAAAGCAAACTCAAAAGAAGATGAATGTCTCAATCAATGACACATTAGCCCTAGTCACATTTCAAACAACATTGCTTCAACATGTTTTTTTTCTTTTTGTTTTGAAAGTGATGGAATGAATTTAAAATAAAAATCAAAAGTAAATAAGTGTAATTAATTAAGTCGGTCATTTGACTCCGGAAGTAATTAAGTGCGCATTGGTTAAGGCAATTTTTATTGTTGAGAGGAAGAGAGTTTGAAAGGCGTTACCCCAATTACTCTCTATCGATAAAGCTATTTGGAAATCCCCATTCGTACCCTGAAAGGTTAGTAATTGTTTGGTTAATATTAGCTAGCTAGAACTAATCGATCGATTTCTTCATTGTTATTCGTGAAAGAGAATCGATCCAAACAAACATTTTGTGAAATCGATCTCTATATATAGTCAATGGGTAGTGTGGCATTTGAACGGATTAAATCGTTAGGATGCTTTAATCACGACCCAATTTGGAGATACGTTTAGATCAATATTAACACATTAGGCATGACACCAAGATTGTTTATCGATTTCAAATATATAGCACGCTCCATCACTATTTGATTTTGCCAATCGATATCATATATTTAACACGCTCTATTACGAGTAGGCTCGATTTTGTCAGTCGATGTCAGTCATCACGATTATATTTGATTTTGTCAATCGATATCATATATTTAACACGCTCCATTACGAGTAAGCTCGATTTTGTCAATCGATGTCGGATATCTAACACGTACCCTTACTAGTAAATTCAATTTTAATTTGTCTTATTTGGAACTGCTCTGATTTACATATTAATGTTGAATCAATAATACTTTAAAATACTTTATTAAAATGATAAGATTGTCCAACATATATTTAAAATATATATTTAAAATATACGTGAGATCAATGTTATTTTTTTTAATCGATTTGATATATGTAACAAATAAATTATCAAAATATAATTATTGATTCCTTATTTCTACATCACTTATATATTTACAAAAATACTAGTGCTATTTCACTCCCTTGTGTTATTGCCAAAATCCTTTGTAATTAAGTAATCAAAAAAACACCGAGGGAATACAAACATAATTATTGATTATTTATTATTATTATTTTAAACATTTTTTTTTATAATTACAGTATACTATATGAAGACAGTGACACCCTTTCACTAATCGTGTCATGACTGTACAGTTTTATTTTTGAGCACATGGACACAACATTATATTGAATGCATGTATTGCGCAAAATGCGCCAACAGGATTCACTAAATGCAAACGTGCTCTTACTTAATGCATTTACCAGGTCTGTCTTTCTATTTTTTTACTACTATTTTTTGGAGTATTGTTTTGCTTAATTTTGTTTATAAAAAATACAGTACGACAGTACGTACTCCCTTCGCATGAAAGAGTTAACATATTTTTATGAACAAAAAATTATGATTTTTTTGACCTCTTGACTATCTTTGAATAGAAAGAATACTACTTTTCACAAGTCTAATTAATAATTGGATTGTAATGTACTATGAAAGTTAAAAACATTTTTCATATTGGTAGTTGCAAATTACTAAGTATAATTAGCAAAGAAATAAAAAATATATTAACACCTTTTTTTACTTATAGCTATTTTACTAATAAGTATTTTACTTTTTAATTTAAAATGTCGTGTAAAAATAGCTCGATTTCACATTTAGTCATTCAAGTTTATAAAAAATCAAATTTCGTCATATTTGACGATTTTTATTGAAATTTCGCTTATTCCTAAGGCTTACACAACTGATTGCTCTAGTGTTTTGTCTTATTTGATACTTAATTATTTAACTAAGCAACTATCACACAAATATATAAAAAAAAATGAACTTGTTTTGTTTTTTAAAGTAATGTTTTCGTCTCTCATTCAATTAAATTGACTTCATACAAGACAAAACGCTAGAGTGATAAAAATCGTTGAATAGGACTCGACTATGTGAAATCCGACTATTATCTCATACATAGTTCAGTTCAGATAGTTTAACAGTCCAGTTCATCTCGATTAGGTTTGTTTTAAAAAAAATTGAATCAATAATTGTACTTTGAAATACAATTTTATTTATATTTTTTTCAAACTCATGTTTGTAAACTTTTCTATATATATCAACCTCTTATTTGTCTGAAGAAAATTAAAAAAGTGACATTAATCTTAACATGTCTATCCATATTCGTGTCTACGTGTGTAATTAAAAAAGTGAAATTATTTTTTGAGACTAATACTCTCCTTCACTCAAAAAGAAGTGGTCATTTTTCATTAATAATTTAAGTGTTTTTTTTTGTAAATTGTAAAAAAATGTGATCACTTCTTTGGTAGTAGGATCCATTGAAGTGGTTGGTTGTTGGCAAGGAAATATGATCCGCAAAACACGGGTACATCATAACATCCTTTATTGCACCCCATCTGTTGATTTTAGTTATGGGGAATTGAGGTTTAGTACTATAATAAGATCACACTACAGACGTACTGTAGTTGATATAATTCAGATTTTGTTACATCTTTTTAAATTTAGGTATGTAAAATAATTAACAATCAGATATTGGGAATGTCGAGACAAGTAATAGTAGTCAAATTTCACTCGAATAAAAAAAAATGCTCTTAACTTTTAGTTCAAGTTTTTTGTCGAGGGTTGTTAGCTCAGTTAGTTGAGCTCTTGAATTGAGGACAATTTTTTTTTTTTTTTGTTTTTTTGCGAATTTTCGAGTCTTCTTCCGTGGAATAAGTTTTTCAATTACGGAGATATCAAATCTCTTTAATCCTTTACTCTTCATCAAATCGAATTGAACGCGCATATATATTATTCAAAATAAAATAAATTGATACTACTAAACTTGAGGAGTATATATTGTTGTTATTTAAAAATAAATTTCAGCGTTTTTTTCACATATTAATTGGGTTTATGAATTCAAAGGGAAAAATTGTAACTCAGAGGAAGGCGCATTTTCTGGTTTTGCGGTTTGGCCTTTTGTTCATCTTTGGAGGTCGGAGCACAATTTTTATCGCAGTATCAAACACAGCCTTCACTTTCTGCAATTGTAATTAAGTGCAAATATATAAAAATAAAATAAAAATATTGTAGTCATTAATTTCCATTAGTAGTAATTAATAAGAATTAATTTATTAAATTAATTATATATAAACCTCTTGAGTTTTTGCACTACACTCAATATAAGCTACTGCACCAATCCGTTTCCTCAATTCTTCACCCTGCTTAATTAACAATCAACAAATATTAATGCAATAATTAAATATTTAGTATTTTTATGTTTGCATAAAAAACGAATTCGATCAGAATTTAATTTGAACATAAATAATAATAATAATAATAATAATAATAATTAATATGATACCTGCTCAGTTGTTATATAAGTCCCACCATGATGATCATTCAAATATTGTTTATCTTCTCTCAAATCTGTAAGGATAAAACAAATTAATTCTACTTCTAATAATTTCTCACTCCGCAAATTGGTAGAAAATTAAAAATAATTATTTAATGAATAAATTTATGTAATTGTAGATACAATTTTCAAAGTAAGTGAAAAATAACAGTATTCTAAAATGAAGAAAATAAAATTAAAGCGTAATACTACAATGTCTTCAAAAAATAGAGAAACTTTGTTTCTATTTTATAAAAAAACAAGTGTCTATTTGATCGAACACAGATGGAATATTATTGTATTTTTATGAGTGTGACAGTTAAATTAACTAGTAAGGAACAAAAAATTCTATTCCTTATGGATTTAGGAGTCATATATTAGGAAAAATGGTTTATTTCTATTCCTATTGGTAACCTAATTTATGGGTTTTCTACACCTATAAATAGGGATCTCCATAGACACAATTAGAACACGAGTTAACACAAGTTAATACCATCATTAGGGATGTCAATCCAATCCGAAACGGTGGGCTAGCCCGAAGCCCGTCCGAAAAAATGTAGGGTTAGGGTCGAATATTTTCGACCCGAAAAAATTTCAGCCCGATCAGCCCGAACCGAAATAACCCGATAGCCCGAGTGGGCTAGCCCGACAACCCGATATATTTAAATATATTATAATTCATTTTATTTATTTATAGAAATATTTTGAATAAATAAAATAATATATTCAAATAAAAGAAAATTATCAATTAAAATTACAATTTTAAATATTATTGAATGAATATTTGATAATTTGGGCAATTTAAATATTAGTATTATAATAATTATTATTAAATATTAATATTTTATTAATATTAAATTTAATTTGGTATTAAAATTATTTTTTTATTATATAATATTATTTTTTCCGGCCCGACGGGCTAGCCCGAGACCGAAGATTTTAGGGTTAGGGCTACAAATTTACAGCCCGAAAAAATTTCAGCCCGATCAGCCCGAACCGAAGTAACCCGATAGCCCGAGTGGGCTGGCCCGATTGACATCCCTAACCATCATAGAGAGAGATAATATTGTGTGAGATTAGAGGGTTTTAGAGTGGATATCAATCCTTGTAATCGTGAGGCAATATTATAGTGAAAGTTCTCGTCGTTCCTCCCGTGGTTTTTCCCGATTTGGGTTTCCACGTAAATTCCTTGTCTTCTTTTCTTGTCTCCTTCTTTATTTATTGTTGAGTTATATTCGGGGTTCCGCATATTGTTCGTACTATACATCGTCGTTCTACAACAAGTGGTATCAGAGATTTGGTTTCGATGGTGAGCGTGATGTACGATCTACCGAATTTAAGTCTCAACACGAGGTTTCCTATTTGGCAATACAAGATGAGGTTAGTCCTCAGATCTCTTAAGCAAGAGATTGTTCTACTTGGTATTGACAACAAGCCGAAAGACATGAAGCATGACGAGTGGGTGGAGCTCGATCAGATGGCTATGGCGACCATAGGGCTTCATGTTTCGGATTCGTTGACTGAGGAAACGACGGAGGCGAAGACCGCAAAGGAATTATGGGAGTTGTTGGAATCGATGTGCGTTGAGAAAACGGTGTCCAGCAAGCATCACTTGAAGAGAAGTCTCTACTTCCTCAAGATGGCGGAGGGGTCGTCGATTCAAGACCATGTAGCGAGATTCAAGGAGCGTGTAGCTGACCTTGGGAAAATTGGCGTGAAGATCGAAGATGATGATCTTGCGTTTTGGATGTTATGCTCGCTACCCCCCTCCATGGCGGCTTTTCGGGACACGCTTCTCTATGGACGAGATAGTTTCACGTTTAAAGACGTAACTTCGGCTCTCTCGTCAAGGGAAAACGTACAAAGGATGGAGTCCAACAAGGATGGTATGCCCGATGTGGGTGAAGGACTTAGCGTCCAAAAGAAGTACCGTGATAAAGGGAGCGACTCGGGGAATTCGAAGTCGCGACACGGGAATAAGGAGTGTTTCTATTGCAAGAAGAAGGGACACATAAAGTCGGAGTGCTACGCGTGGAAGAAAAAGGAGAGCAACAACAATAATTCCGGTAATCGGAATTCCGGTGATGTTGGATTAGTAGATGGGAATTTCTATGGAGAACTACTAATGACTCTAGGCGAGAACTCCAACTTTTGTGGTGATTGGATCTTAGACTCGGGTTGCTCGTTTCATATGTGTCCGGACCGGTCGTTGTTCGAGACTTATGAATCTTTGGAGCATGGTGCGGTGTTCATGGCTAATGACACCTCGTGCAAGGTCAAAGGGATTGGAAATATCCGCTTGAAGATGTTCGATGGCACGGTGCGCACGTTAGGCGAGGTAAGACATGTCCCTGACTTGAAGAGGAATTTGATTTCCTTGAGTACCCTTGATATGAAGGGCTATAAACTCACTTGTAAAGGTGGAGTTTTAAGAGTTACCAAAGGTGGTTTGGTAATATTGCAAGGAAAGAGAAAGGCGAGTCGCCTTTATGTCCTCGATGGAAGCTCGGCGAAGGAAGTAACCGAGGTTGATAAAAGCTACACCGGAGAAGGTGGAGTTTATGAGGCTACCGAAGAGGCTTTGGTAGTGTTGGGAGGAGACGAAAATGCGAGACGACCTTATGTCCTCCAAGAAGGCGCGGTGAAGGAAGTAACCGGGGCCGAAACCCGACTCTTGGTAGAAGAGTCTATCCGGCTTAGAGGCGCGCAACCAAGTAAGGCCGGAGTGACCAAACTGATTAAAGATGAAGCGGTGAACGAAGTAACCGTGGGAAAAACTAGGCTCTCGGGTGAAGAGTCTACACGACTAGACCATGTGCGGCTTGGGCATGTGAGGAAAGTCGACAAGAAGGATCGAGTGTTTCTCGATCTATGGAGTGTTTCTAAACCTGGTGAGCCATGTGCGCTTGGAAAGCGGTCGAGAGGGTATATCTCGAATTGGGCTCACAATTCGAAGAAGACACTCGGGTATGTACGTTCCGATTCATGGGGACCTTTGATGGTCCAGACTTCTAGGAACTAGGCCCGTTGGGGCATTTGGAGGAAGACGAGGGACGAGACTATTGAGGGCGATGTGATTTCGCTTTATGGTTTGATGTGCGATGAGATTTCGCATGCGCGATGGGATTTCGCGGTTTCTCGTCAAGGTGGAGATTGTTAAAATATGACTCGAATCCGTAGGAATTTTGTTTCCTTATTTAGAAAAATTAGAATTATATTTAATATAATATAATTCTATTCCTTATGGATTTAGGAGTCATATATTAGGAAAAAGGGTTTATTCATATTCCTATTGGTAACCTAATTTATGGGTTTTCTACACCTATAAATAGGGATCTCCATAGACACAATTAGAATACGAGTTAACACAAGTTAATATCATCATAGAGAGAGATAATATTGTGTGAGATTAGAGGATTTTAGAGTGGATATCAATCCTTGTAATCGTGAGGCAATATTATAGTGAAAGTTCTCGTCGTTCCTCCCGTGGTTTTTCCCGATTTGGGTTTCCACGTAAATTCTTTGTCTTCTTTTCTTGTCTCCTTCTTTTTTATTGTTGAGTTATATTCGGGGTTCCGCATATTGTTCGTACTATACATCGTCGTTCTACAACAAAAAGAAAATAAAATTGCACTTGTTAATTGCTACTAAGGTAAGTACGTACCCAGTTTTGTTCCCACCAGCACAATCGGTACATTTGGAGAGTAGTGCCTTAATTCAGGAACCCACTGAGAAATTAAATAAATACAGTAATAAATAAGTAAATAATAATAACAATAACCATAATAAAAATAAAATAAAAGTAATTAATAATAAAACCTTCTTGTAAATGTTTTCATAGCTGGCTTTGCTGGTTACAGAAAAAGCTAGTAAAAATACATCAGCTCCTCTGTAGCTCAGAGGCCGTAACCTGTTATAATCTTCTTGCCCTGAGTTTTCATAAAATGAAATAAATTTGAGTTGATTTTTAAATTATAAAATAATGGAATAATAATAATAATACAGTAATAAAAAGAATTATATGAGTATTAATTACCTGCAGTATCCCAAAGGCCTATGTTGACCGTAGTACAATCCACGATCACATTGGCACTGAAGTTATCGAACACTGTTGGAACATAATCCTATTATACATCGTACTTAATTAGAAATACAGTAAAACACAATTAATCAATATACGCAACAAAATTGAAATAAATTTATACCGTCGGAAAAGTATTGCTAGTGTAAGAAATGAGCATGCACGTTTTTCCGACCGCCCCATCTCCAACGGT
The DNA here is from genome assembly GCA_954870475.1 of Euphrasia confusa. Taxonomy (NCBI): domain Eukaryota; kingdom Viridiplantae; phylum Streptophyta; class Magnoliopsida; order Lamiales; family Orobanchaceae; genus Euphrasia; species Euphrasia confusa. The sequence goes on from OX940949.1 coordinate 8,471,222, forward strand.
CACACACTTGATGAATCGAGCTGTACTCATTTATTTTTGGTGGCTTGAACTTTAGTCTTCTGGCCGGACTCTCTTGAATTTATAGTACCGCATTATGAATTATGATGTAAGATGATGGGAAAGTGGTGAATATAGATTTTGTAATCTTAAAGTTTAAGGAGAAAAGATAATTAATTAATTAGGTGGTAGTGATGGTGGTTTGTTGGTTGAGCACTTCAGTAGTTCAGTGTATGTGTGATGAGGCTAATTGCTTGCTTTGCACTTAATTTATGTATCCAACTAAATTAGTACGGAGTATTATTATTATTATCTTAGTTATTCTGATTTTTTTTTGACATAAATAAGAAATCTGCTGTTAAAAAGGTGACTTTGTAAATAATATTATTAGAATCATAGAGCTAAGGGGCTGATTATAAATCCAACAAGCAGAGCCCAGAATCATCACCCATACATATGGCCCATATTCAGACACTTGAAGCCCAGTTATAAGATCTCACTCATTTATACTGTTGAGCCCAAACTACTGTAGCTGATATTTTTGTTATTAGAAATAAATAAATAAAGGTTTGAAATGTGATTTCCAGTCTTCACCTAACACCCCCACACTAGAACCTAACTGATCAAGTTGCCAATATAAAACTAGTCTACAAGAACGAACAATCATGTTTATTATCACCATTTATCTGAGCTCAGCCAGGCACGCGCGATGAACTATTTGGGATAATCGAAGGAATTCGATTATAGCTCTCCTACACAACTTCTTCAACCTCACAAAATTTTCAAAATATCTTTCATAAATATACGCACAATTATTATAACGATACATGCATCAATTACAGTAATTTCAGTAAAACAAATCAGACACCTTAAATGAATGATAGAGATTATTTATATTAAGCAACTACCCTTCAAATATGTTAGTAGTAGAATCGTACGTACTACGTTGTGCATTTTTTTAATGCTGTTTTTTTCTTTTTCAAGTGTGCTTATTTTGTCATGGCGGCTTTCAATAGCTGTTGACCATTCAATGCCATACGAAATCCCATAAATAACCTTCCCCAAATCTCTATAACCCATGCACAATTTCGAACCACTTTACCAAAAATCCATGGCCAAGATTTGGAACTTCACCGTCTTTTTACTACCGGTTCTTCTTCTTCTTCTGGTGACGACCCACCTGGCTCGTAGCCGTTCGATCAAAGAAGACTCGAACTCGCTCATATCCGACGGCGTGGATGCTGGGGGCAGTCAGTTCTTTCTCGAGTCACGTTTGGTGGAGTCAACGATCACCTGCGATCCGATATACGGTTTCTTACCGTGCTCCACCAACGTTTGGGGCTTACTGTTTCTGATCGTGGTGTACGAGATACTGCTCTCCGTCGGAGGCCAGTATGTATCCAACGGGTCGAACTTGTTCTTTCAAATGATCGGGCCGGGTGTGTTTGGGGCCAGCTTGTTCCAGCTACTCGGCACAATCCCACAGATTGTCCTCGTCCTTGGTAAGAAATTACTCGTCTCCTCACAGATTAATCTAGATATACAACGAATAATGATTGTGATTTTTGTGTGAATAAAATCCCTAATAATCCGATGAATAAAAATGCTTACTCTTTTGATCGAAGTATCTTCGCTATCGGGAAGCACGGATGCTGCTCAACAGAGGGCGACGCTCGGGATGGGACTCGTCGCCGGGACGACAGTTATGCTTCTCACTTTGATTTGGGGCTCTTCTGTAATTCTTGGAAGTTACGATCTCTCACAGTCTGTTACTGCTGCGGATGATTCTGCAAGCCAGAAAACAAGCTCTACTGTAAAACCTGGTAAAGAAACAAATACAGAGTAATTTCTTTCTCAGTCGAGTAACCAAAAAGGCCTGTATTCTCAATCGGGATTTATTTTATTTTCTGACAGGTTTTGGAGTTACCACAGATGTTGAGACTAGCTACACCGCGAGGATAATCCTAGTAACATTAATCCCATTCCTTATCCTTCAGCTCGAAAATGCTTTTACTTCAAGCGCTGGAAAAAGAGTGATTATTCTCATTGCTCTTATCGCAACAGTAATTTTACTGTTTGCTTATATTTTCTATCAGGTAATGATAACGAATGACATTGCTTTCATACGTTTGCCGTATTTTTACAGTTCTTAAACACATACATATTTTCGTCGTGCAGGTCTTCCAGCCATGGATACAGACCCGAAGATTCGATTATTTGATGAATAAATATGCCAAAGACAAGCTACTGAGACTTATATCAAGAAATGGCAGGCCAGATTCTCGGAAAATACAAGAGTATGTTCTTCGTTTTCTTTTTCCATTTCTATAACATGATAAGACATAGTTTTTGCAATTACCCTGCTGATGAATATATATGCTACAGACTGTACAAGACAATCAATAAGAACAATGACACATCAGTATCAGCAACAGAACTGAGAGTGTTGCTCTTAGGAGTAAAGATGGACGACGACGATTTAAGCACAGAACGTGACGTGGAAAACATAATGAAGTCCTTCGATACCTCCGGTGACGGACGTATCAATCGGGACGAATTCATTAAAGGGATGACCCAATTAGTATCAGATCTAACCAATCAGTCTCAGGTAAAAACTCAAACTCCGGGGGTATATTTGTAATATCAAAAAGTTAGCTATATGTAACTATCTCTTGACAGGAATGTATCCAATAACTATAGTCACATGGCCACAATTTTTTTTTTCCAAATGCAGCAGAGTACCAGTCAAAGTAGCAGCACAAGCACGAGCCAAACAGTTAGCAGTTCTTGGTTGAATTACTTGACTGCGGCTTTCTACGTGATAGTTGGGACGGTCATGCTAGGCGCCCTTGCCGAGCCTTTGATCCGAACGGTCGTGGACTTTTCCCAAGCGGCGAATTTATCTTCTTTCGCCGTTTCATATTTGGCTATACCATTTGCTATGAACTACGGAGTCGCAGTTCAATCGATTGCTTCGGCCAGACAGAAGACGCAAAGGTCAATTTCCCTAACGCTTTCTACGGTAAGTTTACAGTTTATAGATATTGTGCAACTAACTAATGGGAGAGTCCTTTTTACATCTAACTAACTAACTAACGAGTCTTGTGTTTGCACAGCTATACGGTGGTGTCTACATGAACAACATCATCGGTCTAATCGTGTTCCTAGGTCCGGTGTACGGAAAGAATCTGCAATCAGACGTCTCTGCAGAAGTTGTAGTAGTGCTATTGATCTGCATTCTTATGACTGCATTCAGCAGCTTCCGCACCACATTCCCACGATGGACGGGTTACCTCGTTCTGCTTCTGTACCCGATTTCTCTAGCTACGGTCTATGTTCTTACTTCCGTTTTCGGTTGGTCCTAGAAAGCCCTCATTTCAAGTATATTCAAGAAAGCAAATCTGTAGTAACATTATTTATGTTTCCAAGTGTTTCCCATTGTTCTGTATAATTTCTTAGGTTATCTATAATACATTACTACAAACAAACAAACAAACAAACAAACAAACAAACAAACAAAATACATGCTTGAAAGAATTCACGAACAAACAAACAGACAAGTTAGAGTGAGTCTCACCGAATTTATCCTTTGCTGTGCCTACTCCAGAACCCTGGCCTTCGCTCTTCGAAATCAGGCGTCCGTTGGTACACAATAGACGCGGTGTGGATTAAGATTCCAGCTGTGAGAGCCCATATGATATACGACTTGTGATCAAAGAAATGAAGCAAGTACTTGCACCCCATCCACTCCCTCTCCTCTTGTCTGCGGTTCTCATCCTGATCGAACAAATTAACGAGATACTATTACTTACTACGACTACAAACACGAATACGAACTTGAGTACGAAAACACAAACCCTGAGAAACATCCCTAACGGAGCATCGAATATTGCTTCCACCTCGGCGGGGTTCGGAACAGGGCTGAAGGCCCTCCTGTCCCACAAAATTGCTACTACTGGAACCACAGTAATATTTCGCTGCAAATAAATGAAATGAAATGAATTGAATTGAGATTCAGCTGTGAAAGGGGGAATGGAATTGGGATATGAAATTTGACCTTAGTGTGAAAGGGGTGAAGAGTGGTGAGAATCTGAAGAAGAGAAGGATCCAGTCCGATTTCCTCCTTTGCCTCTCGCAGAGCTGTTTCGACGTCATCCGCATCACCTACATCCCTCTTCCCTCCGGGCAAAGCAACTTCACCTGAATTATTATTAGTAATTAAAAAAATGAAATTAATTTTGGAATTAATTAAAAGATATAGTTTGAACCAGGGTGAGTGGACAGTGTCGAAGATCTTTTAGTGAGAATAACACGAATGTCGTCGTTATCATCCTCGAACAAACAGATCAAAACCGTCTACTGGTTTTTATATTGAGTGGAATTGGAGGATCGGGCAAGTGATGACGGAGGAGGCGTTCGGCTAATTTCACCAGATTTTCTGATTTTCCTGAATCCATGGCGATAGGGGCGCCGGTGAGAGGAAAATAAGAAATGTAATATCGGAAAGGGTAGCGCTATTCGCACCTCCAATTACTCTAAGTACACCTCCTTTCTTTATTTATTTAATTATTTATTATATTTACTTGATACACCCTCTTGATCTTCCTAATTAACCCTCCCGTTCACAAATCACAATACTCATCTTCTCTTTTTATTCACAGAGACGGCTTCTTCCTGGTACAACATACGTCGACGGGATTCCTGTTGGAGGGAGGGATTTGCACTGCCCCGATCAGAACGTCCTTTTCGTGCTGCTTCGCCGGCGTGAATGCAATCGTCGTCTGAGTTCTCCCCACCTAATTAATAAATAAATAAATTAATAATAATTCGAGTCCTAATTAATTAATCGTACGTACATGTGGGTTGTGAGAGTCGCGGAGACGGCACGTTAAAACCGAAGGGGTTGCCGTAGAAAGCAATGGATTTCGCTACGTTTTTCACGTATACAACCGTGTAAGCGTACCGAGGACTTTTCGAGTCTCCGACGCACTTCTCGTCCGGGTCCATGCACTTGAGGAACAAGTCCATACAGAACTCTTGGAACCTAACGCACGTGATCTACGCATAAAAGTCGGTTCCCCTAGAAACAATTTATATGAATGTCAATTTGTCAAGAAAATAAGAGAAACAATTTTTTTTGAATAAGTGATAAAATGGACGGAATTCATTAATTTGTGTCACTAAGCGATTTTGATCTCTATAAATAGGACTCAAGGGTAGGGGAGTGCGAAAAATGATTCGGCGTGGTGGAGGATAGCGTCCGCTTGGCCCTCTCGCAGGCGGTCCTCAGTCGCTTGAGTGCTCTGGAGTTGTCGGAGATGCCTTCTTGCTCTTCTGGAACTCAGACCAAAACTGGTTCACGAGCCTATTTTCAAAATTCTCATCGCCAAGGTGGGTGTCGCCGGCTAAGCCTAATCTCGAAGAAAAGTATATAAACCTATTTACCGTAATAAGATGTTGTTAATGGGAAGGGCAATTTAGGAAGAGTGTGTGGTGTATACATAAAAAATAATAAACAATTAAAATTATAAATAATTGGAGGTGTACTTATAACAAATGGGGGTGCAAATAGCGCTACCCTATCGGAAATAAAAAATAAAAATTGGAAATAAAAGATTAGGAAATACTAAAAAATAAGTAGAAAATAAGAAATGTAATATCGGAAATAAAAAATAAAAATTGGAAATAAAAAATTAGGAAATACTAAAAAAGAGAAATAGAATTAGTCCCGGCGGGGCTCGAACCCGCGACCTTCGGCTCATAAGACCAACGCTCTAACCAACTGAGCTACGGGACTAATTCAAACACTAAAATTAGATATATATTATATCTATATATAGTGTGAGTGAAATGTATAAAAAAATTGTATTAAACAAACTAATAATTAATTGCTCGTTAGTCCCGGCGGGGCTCGAACCCGCGACCTTCGGCTCATAAGACCAACGCTCTAACCAACTGAGCTACGGGACTACATATTTTAAATAATTCAGATATTTAATATAAACTAAAAAAGTCTCAGTAGAAATTTAATTAAAAAATTCATAAAAAGAAATAAGCTATCTAATTCACGAGTCATCGTCTGATAATTTCAATTTTCATTTTTTTTAGATATTTATAATCAATCCCTCAATGCTATATAACATTAAATTGGTGTAATTCAAAAACATTGTACGTGTTTGTTCTCTATGTTTATTTACTATTCCTTTTATTATATGAGTATTGGTTAATTAGAATGTGAAATTAATTAATGGTGATGTATAAAAAAACAAATGATTATGCTTCAATTAATTTAAGTTTATGGACACGTCATGCCACCTTCAAGTATAAAGTGAAACACCTGTTTTCCTAGTCAATAAATCACTTTTTCGAATTTAAATAATATATTAAAAAAGTCCTATAACGAAAAAAATATATACAAATAATAAACAAATAAAAAGTAATTTATAACAATATACCGAAATTAACAACATCACCGAAATAAAATCCCTTCGATTCTCACTTTTTCATCTTGTCACATTTTGATGACTAGACAATACCTTAGGATAATTCTCTCCGATGCCAAACAATCGTGTGCATGATTTTTTTTCATAATTTATTTATTTATTATTAAATAAATATATTCTCTCCTATAAATATATGGCCCTATACGTTCCTTTATCATCGCATTCATTTCTTCAAGTTATAATACATACTACTACATATCATAATATTGATCGAAAAGAGAATGTCAACTACTATCACCACATGCATGATCTCCATAGTATTGATGCTCCTTTTGTTTACGTTCTCAAACAATGTTGAAGTTTTAGAGGCGCGTACTTTGAATTATCCGGGTCGCGTAAGCGTTCGAAAAGGTATGCAGAGCACTAGGGAAATATTACGCAAGTTAGAGATGGAATTTCCGAGCCCAAGTTTGAAGGAACTTGAAGATACAGACGACGGTGGTGAGACCGGTGCAGATAGAGTTGTACCGAAAGGCCCTAATCCTCAACATCACCCTTGAGAAGTTATAATCTCAAAACCATTTTCCAAGAGAAAAAAAGTTACTCTTAATTAATTATATATAACTCAATAAGATGAGTTTAATAGTCTGTAATTGTATTCGACGAGCATGTAACATTATTATATATGCATGTTGTGGTTTGAATACCTTTGTAAGAAAAATGTGTTTAATGCATGAATGAAAACCATTTTTAATTATTTTTGTTTGGTTTGGATTACATGAAGAGCATATATATTTCAAACATGATTTTTGATGTTTGATTATATGTTCTTTTCTTGATATTTTACTCTTCCTCTTGGAAATGTGGTTTTAAATACGTTTCTTGATATTTTACTCTTCCTCTTGGAAATGTGGTTTTATATACGATGTTTAGGTGGTTTGAGCTGAGAGGTATCGATCGGTTGTGCTATGATCATGAGCAAGTAATCGTTCGGGCAGCTGATCATAGATACGAATTTTCTTTCTTTTGATCAAATGTCTTTGCTAATATATCTATTATTAGGTCAACATTGTTTTAGCTAGCTAGAATATCTTTCTTGATTTGCAGCTAGATTTTTAGTTAAATTAATACGGAGTATTTGTTTTGTAGTGCAACTCATGTGGAAAGTAATTATATATATTTCACTATAAATATTGTGAGAATCTTGTGTAGAAAAATTGAACAAGAGACTACATATATATATTTAATTGATGAAACCGTTGTGTTTGAGTTCCATGTGATGGAATGATATACTTTATCCAACCTAAGGATAACATTCACCTTAACTTTATCTTTATCAAAAAATCAAATCATTTGGTTTTGGGTCTTATATATTTATGGCCTTTTTCATGATCACTTGAATAAGTGATGACTAGTCACGGCTGCCCCCGTAGCTTTATCTTTTGCCGTCGATCGGAAAAGTGTTTTTACAAGTAAAATGTATCGAGACTTCTTCATCGGCGGCCTTTTTCACGGTCCAACCACCAGAACTACCGAGGAAGTGGTCAAAAGTTATGTCCATCACAATAAGACCACATGATATGATATCATTTTTATTACTATATAGCCTTTGGTCAACTTAGTATTTTTTTTATAATTTTAATTCGATTTATAATAACATGAATACTTTCCTTAAATGAATATTTCACATCTTCTTAAAAAAAAATATACTCATACTTTTTTACTTTAAATTACAATTTTAACTTTACTTTATCAACTTACATTTTCAATTCTAGTCACAAGTACTTTACTTTTTAACTTAAAAATACATTTATACTTTTGACTTTTTTGTTAAAAAGTCAAAAAATAATATTTTTCTTAATCTCCGTACTCGGAAAAAATGTCATATATTTATAAATCGGAGGGAGTACGGTGTACTTTAGACAAACATGACATTAAAATAGTAAAATATGTTCATTTTTGTGTAATATATATTTAACTCAATTATTGTTTTCTTGACATCCGAAATCATGAAAATAAATAGGTGATCTCATTGGTGTATAATTTTGACTTTATTTTTTAACTCACAAAATTTTATTATTAATTTTTAAAATTTTAGTATGGCTATATTTGTAAAACGAATAGAATACTCAATTTTTTGATTTATCCTTATTTTATAATGCCCGGAATCTTTGAAATGGCTCGAGTCTGTTGGAGAAAATGTATAGTCCGAATCAAATATTTTAAAATCAAAAAATATTTTGATTAAATACAAAAATACAATATTCATATATAAAATTATTTTATGATTTATACATACTATAATGTAGTAGGGAGTATTTAAGTTTGAAAACAGTTTTTTATTGAATGGTCAACAACCGGCAGGTGACGGTTCTGAGTCTTTGCATAAACGCGTTTCTTATAGCGGGGACCACTGACGCAGGTAGCTTAGAAATTTCGTTTTTTTAAGGTTTGGTCTATAGATCATTTTAAGCTGCTCTTATTTATTTATTTATTTATTTTTGTGGAAAAGCAAAATATATACTTAGAGTAAAAAACGATCATAGTTGCAGATATGTGTTGCGACGATTGCCGGCCATTGGGCTTTCTTTTGGGGCTTCCGTTCGCCTTGGTCTCCCTTTTACTCTCGCTCGTCGGCGTCGTCATCTGGATCCTCGGGTATTAATTATATTTTTCGATCTAATTAATAATTTCTCTTTATAGAAATGAAATATTTAAATGATTTGTGGAGATTAAATAAAATAAAATAAAAATGCAGGACGGTGTTGAGTTGCTTGTGCCCGTGCTGCTTCTGTGTGACGGTGATCGTGGAGTTGGCGCTGGGGCTGATCAAGGCTCCCTTCTCCATCATGAAATGGTTCACCGAGAAAATTCCTTGTTAGTTAATTGTACTTCTTCGTGTTTAATTAATTGCTTTAGTGTCTGCGAATCGAATTAATTTTAAATTTCTTGTAAATCTGATTCTTTAATTGTTGATGGATCTGCAAATTTATTTTAGACTTTATGTATTCCAAATTTCACGTACCCTCTCGAATTTGGCCAGTTTTAATATATCACAAAATTTATTGAGTTTAATTTTGTTCATACTGTTTATATAACTACTACTTCAATATTCAAAATATAGAAATGCCCATAATTACATCTTACAAGAGTACCAGCTGGCTAGAAAGAATAAGAATTGTATTTTCAATATAACTCTACAATTGATTACAATCAAAAAATAAAATTGTTTGATAACACTATTTATGGCATCATCACATCAATAGAACAAAACAATTCTTTTGTTTAAAAATATTAAATAAGATAATAGGAATAAATAAGATTAAAACGTAAGTTTGCCTTACAATTGTGAGACTCTTCGGTGAAAAAACATCAACTACACCAAACAAAAAAAGAAGATGATTTGACATACATAAAATATGAGCATTATATGAGGTTTTGATCATAATTAAATTATCCAATAGACTTTATTAATTAAGCAATAGGATAACAAGCTTCCATGGCAATCCCGCATGTACCATTTGGATCACGAACATCCTTTTTGAGTCTTATATATCCTTCTTCTCCCCATCCACTTCCCCACGAATTCTTAGCAATCCAGAACTTAGTCCCATTCACATCTTTTCCGTACCCAACCAACGTCACAGCATGGTTTAGGGTCAAGTTATGGTTTTCGTTGACTCCACACTTTCCGGTCAACACTCCGCTTGAGTAGAACTGGAAAACTTGACCATCAATGCCCACTGACACCGGTTGTACAGCCACGGCCTTCATCAACTCCGTCTCGTTATTTGTTGGAACAATCTTGAAACCACTAATCTTGGCGACGCGAGACGAGTTCACCTCTTTGCACATGCTATTGGTTTTACACGTACGGATATTCGGTGTCATTCATGAGACCGTTGCTACTCTTAACGCCAACACAACCATTGTTCTGGCCGATCCTGTCGCAGTCAACGAGTTCTTGTTCCGACAACGAAGTCAACGTCCTCGTCTGGATTTGGATGAGCCCCTCTATTGCAGCAACGGCTGAAAATGCCCAACATGCACCTATATTTTTTTTTTTGATTTAACATCGTTAAGAAAAAATGTTATTTTTTGACTTTTTGACCAAAAAATAAATGATAACAATGTATTTTTAAGTTTAAAGTAAAGTAGCTTTGAGTAAAGATTAAAAAATAAGAATAAAATTTTATTTTAAAGTGAAAAAGTGAAATTGTATCACTTACCACATGAACCCTGAGACTTAACCGGAGTGACCGCTCCTTCTTTTCTCCAGTCAACGCTGTCGGGAACAGAAGTGGAAACGTCGGTGTACTTGAACAAAGTCGAAACCTCCGATCCAGATCTTGCTCCATATTTTTTGTATCCGGTATAACTTGCCAAGAATTCTTCGGTCGACAAATCACTAAACTGATTATGAGTGAGCTTATAAGTACTCTTGCTAGCCTGCAGGTTCAAGGACTCGATGTAGGCCGCATTCTCGTTGAATATTTTGCGCCTCGTCTCCTTCTCTTCCTCGTCTTGGTATGTTCGTTTGAATTCAGACATCCATTTCTCGTGTATCTCGACCGATAGCCTGTTGTTGTGGGTCGTGTCGGCCGTGGCTTGCATTATCATCTCAACAAATATTAATGTGGCAAGCTTGCACAAGGGTTTCAACCCTAACCTCTTCATTTTATTTTCTTCTTCTTTATTTTTCTTTGTTCATGAATGAGAATGTAAACATTAGTGGCATGCGTGACCTATATATTTATACCATGTTTAGTAAAGTAATCAACATAGTTAAATTAATAAATTTATAATTGTATCTAAATATTAATATTTTTATTTGAAATGGCAAAGTCCGTGAGAGGCGCAACAATTAGCTTAGACACCGCGCGCGTGCCATTCAATTTAGAAATTGAGATGTTAACTTGGAAAAGATTGTAACAAATATTTTTGAAGACCAGAAAGTTTGTAAGAAAAATCTATAAAAGATTAAATATGAATTAGAAAGTACTAAACAATTGAATAAATTAATATTAATCTACCTCCTTTATTTATGTTAGGACTTTTTAGGAATCACGAGTTTATTAAAAAAAACAATTTATTGATTTTGCTTTCTATCCTTTTTCATTTTGAGATTTTGACGAGTTCTGGTGAGATGTTACGTAAGCGTGAGCGATAAAAAAATTAAAATAATAGTAATTCTTTATCATCGTTTTCTACCTATGTTTTGTACTTTTGTCATTTTGTAAAAAAAAAAATCATTTGCACGCTAATAAAACTTTACTGATTACCTTACCTAATACATTTAATACTTTATAAATACTAAATTTCCTAATCAAACTTTACTGATTACCTATACATTTAATACTTTATAAATATTAAATTTCCTAATCACGGATTAGGGAATGATTAGAATTTTTTTTTTTGTTCTAGGTCAATTGTAAATATTTAAATATTCACACACACATGTCTCGAGTCGAACCTTAGACCTTACGATTCTCAAGTCGAATGCTCAACCAACTGAGCTAACAACCCTTGACAGAGTTTTACTTTTATTAGCATGCGAATGAAAATAAAACTCGTAATTCTTTAAAAAAATCACCGGAAAATGCCACATGGGCCATGTCGGCTTATTTTACGATCAACATGCCATGTCAGCTAATTTCGGTCCCACCACTGCCACATCATATACAATATAAATTCATTTTGAATAATTAAAATCAGTAAAATTGGTTTAATTGGGATTCGAACTCAAAATCATTTGGAAAGAATAAAAAACAATATTTACCACTCACCACTGGACTACAATCAAAATATCGAAATCTAACAATATTGATCATATATAACCTCTTTGTATACTTATATTAATAAATAAAAATAAATGCAAATTATTTTAGATATTTATACAAATTAATTATATAGAATATTTTAGTATTATAATTTGTTTTAATATAAACTAAACTAAAACATTTAAAATTAATATAATTATATGTTTTACAGTATATGAAAAAAATACAGATAAATTTTATTTTAAAATTAAAAAATAAAATTTTAATATATATATATATATATATATATATATATATATATATATATGGTTGAAAAATGTAAAAAACAGAAAAACGTTTATAAATTTATGAAACAAATTTAGTATAATAATTTTTTTAATACACACTTATTTAAAATCTGATTATATTTTTAAAATTAATTATATTATATTTACTCAAATTAGTTCAAATTTAATAAATAAAAAATAAACATAAAATTTTATATTTTAAATAATTATATTATATTTACTAAAATTAATTCAAATTCAATTAAAACAATTAACACATATTCTTATAAATATAATATAATTAATTTGAAATATATAGTTATTAGACAATCATATGCATATATATAATTTAAACAAAATAATTATATTATTATTATTATAATTTTTCTTATAAAAATAAAATTTTAACAAATAAAATTTAATAAATAATATACTTTAAATCAAATAAATATATTATTTTTAATTTTGAGTTGTTAAAAAATTAATGTTAAATATTTTAAATTTTATTTATATCAAAATAAATAATAATACGAATATATCACATATAAATAAATTGCATAAATATCTAAAATAATTTATATTTATACCATTATTTACAAATATAAGCTTCCAAAGAGTATACATATGATTTATAATGATAGTTTTTCATTTGTGGTGTATAGTCTAGTTGTGAGTAATTAAGCACGTGAATTTTTTCATTTGACCGGAAACGAATACATTTGATTTCATTTGATTTTTTAAGAATTAAAATCCCATTTTAACCGATTTTAATTATTAAACATAAATTCACACATGGCATGTTGACCGGCATGTTGACCGGCGAATAAGTTGTCATGTGGCATTTTCCGGTTATTTTGGCCGGAAAGAACTACGTTTGATTTCATTTGATTTTTTAATAATCAAAAGATCAAATTTGGATTCCACTTTACGTATAGGATCATTTGTGAAATTATCTCAACTTGTAAGCAGGTACATACTGTACTTATTTGTTTTTATTAATCATTTTATAAAATAATTACTCTTTTTATCTCAAAGTTATAGACATATTTTCTTTGTAAAATATAAAGAATTTGTGTTTTTAAGTCTCGGACATAGGTAGTATTTCTAATCAACATACTAAAAGTTTGCAGTATTTTAGGAATGGTTCACAAAAATATAGGAATGTATTGAAAGTATATATGATTGTTTTTTATTTTTATTTTTTTATTAAAATAATTAAAAAGAAAGAGAAATTCACTAGCTTACAATAATTCAGTCTATCTAGTTATAATTTTTTATCTCAATTTATAAGTGTATAAAACCTATCAAATTTAAAATAAACTATTTTTTTAATATAACTCTAAATCATACCAAGAATATTATAATATTCTCAATATAATTATATCATTCTTATTTAATAAAATAAATAAAATCAATTTTGATTTTCAAACAAAATCAAATTACTTAACCATCCGAAAGCCGGTACGTAGACGCGCGAGGTTTATGTCCTTCAATTACGTAACTCCATATATATTCAATTAATTCATTGGTGATTAATCATGACACCACCACCTTGAATTAATAATGTTGTTGTGCTATTTACGATGCTTTGACATCACTTGTTGCGAATATTGAAACTAAATCTCTCACGGCTCTCGAAATATATATGAGATGCGAAGAAAAGATAAACGAAAAAGAACGAACACACAAATTTACGTGGAAACCCGAAACACGGGAAAAAAACACGGGAAGAAAGAAATCGACTACATCGTTGAGGCTTACAATAATTCACCCTATAATCTATGGCACTCTATGATTTTCGTTTACCGGATAATCCCAATTTATAAGTGTAGAAAACCTATCAAATTAGAAACAATTAGAATTAGAAATAAATTCTTTTCCTAATACATGACTCCTAAATCCATAAGGAATAATAGAATTATATACCCAATATAATTTTATACCCAAAACCAAAACAAAAGACGTCGGTTCCCGAACTTGCTGTGCACGTCAAAGCTCAAACCTTTGGCCCAATACATATCTCACGCCAACACATGGCTTTATGTAATGTCCAGCCCACTCACGTAATATTAAATTAATCCATATTGATTAATTATGTACTTGAGTCGTGCGGTGAGCCACGTCTTTTACCAACTCTTTGTTCTCGTTTATTTTCCTTCCAATTCGAGTCATAATTAACAATACTATTTATCTATTTATCTAGATTTTGCAATTGTATCAGATGCTGTTGTATATGTATTTACATTTTCCCTCAGATCTTGTTGTAACACATTTATTTTGATGATTTCCGGATTTTGATGTTTGATATGTATTTGTGTTTTTCTTTTCATCTCAATTTTTACCTTTTTACTTATGTATTGGTACATAAGATGTTTATTAGTCTCATTTTCAATTTTTTTTTCCAAGACAGTAATTGTTTTCTTTAGGAAAAGGGTAAATTGGTAATTGCATCTTAATCAAATACTTAATTAATTATGAAAATACATTGTAACATGCAAGTATGAAACTCACGTGTAGTCGGATTCCGATCAAATTAGTACGACATTGTAAAATTTAAATAGCTCATCCACTCAAATGTAAATGTAAAAAAGTAAAGTTTTTTCCTTATATTTATAGCTATCACCGATATAACGAAGAGTCCAACCAAAACAAACTTCGATAACCTCTCAATTCCTATCCCTATCCGGTAAACATTTTTGTTTAAAAAGCTATTTTAAATTTTTTTAGTTTTATTAAATTTCTTGACGCTCGCGTTTGAAATAAAAATGATTTTTTCCGTTGTTTTTAATAAAAATAAGAGCACGAGAAATAATGATAAATGTTTTTAATAAACAAAAAAGAAAAGAAGATGCTCAAAATAAGAAGTCCAATAGAGATATGAAATTAGAAAGTAGTATCCAAATATAATTTAGAGCCTGTTTGGCTAAGTTTATAAGCTCCTTAAAACAGCTTATAAGCTGTTTAGAAGCTTATAAGTTTCTAAAATTTGTTTAGTAAATATTTAAAAAAAGATCTTAATTTTTTTTAAAATAAGTTGTTTAACAGCTTATAAGCTGTTTAAAAAAAAATAAGGGGGAGGTACTTTTTTTAAACATAAGTTGTTTAACAGCTTATAAGCTGTTTAAAAAAAAATAAGGGGGAGGTACTTTTTTTAAACAGCTTATAAGCTCTTGTAACTTAAACAATAA
Organism: Euphrasia confusa; assembly: GCA_954870475.1. Taxonomy (NCBI): domain Eukaryota; kingdom Viridiplantae; phylum Streptophyta; class Magnoliopsida; order Lamiales; family Orobanchaceae; genus Euphrasia; species Euphrasia confusa. Next base: position 8,486,896 of record OX940949.1, read on the forward strand.
AAGACCAAAATACCCTTAAAATTATTACCTTTTATATATATAAAAAAATTCCAAATTTATTATTTAGTTAATATAATTATTTTTGAATATTTTTTTCATACATAACAATTTATTTTTGATAATTTTATTTATATAAGATCTTAAATTGCCAAACAAATTAACATTTTATAAATTTATATATCTATTTTATCCAAACGGTTTAACAACTTATTTATTAAATAAGACATAATAGTTTATCAACTCTTAAAACAACTTATAAGACGTAACATCTTATAAGCTATTTTAAATAAGCTCGCCCAAACGGGCTCTTAGGACCTGTTCTTTTGGACTTAAACCGGCTGAACTGAACTGAACTGAAGCGATCTTAACTGAACTGAACTGAACTTAAGCGATCTGAACTGAACTGAACTGGTTTTTTATAAAAATAATAATAATTTGTATAAATTATTAAATATTTTTTGTAACTAGATTTTATATTTAAAATTATAGATTCAAATTATTTTTCGTTTATTTTATTTTAATTTATTTTGAAACTAAGCGATAAAGCGATCTGAACTGAACTGGACTGAAATTAAGTCCAAAAGAACAAATCCTTACTCTCGTTTTGATCTTTCGTAAAAACACAACAACAAACATTAACCCCGATCGAATCCATTATTATTAATTTATATATTAAGCAATTGGATAACAAGCTTCCAATCCCGCATGTACCTTTTGGTTCACTAATATCCTTTTCGAGTCTCATATATCCTTCTTCTCCCCATCCACTTCCCCACGAATTCTTAGCAATTCCCATCTTTTCCGTACCCAACCATTAGTGCCGGCCCTGGGCATAGGCCCAGGGTGCGACGGCTTAGGACCCCTATTTTCTAGGAGCTCATTATTAAAAAAAAAATTATATACATATTTATATTTTTAAAAATTGATATTAATAATATAATTCAAAACGCTTATCTCAATTATTTTATATTTTTAACATTAAAATTTTAACTTTTTTTATCGTAATTTATTTATTTTTTAATAAAATCTTTTAATAATTTTCAAATTTTATTAAGTAACATAAAAAAAATCTCGTTGATCTTAATAATTAATTAAAAATAATTGCATTCTATTTTTTTAATTACTAAAAATAATTAATTCTCAATTTTTTCTAATAATGTGTTCTGTTGAGAATTATTTATTCATTCTAAAATAGTAGTAATTAATAAAAATAGAACAAATTATTGAAAAAAAATTGAGAATTAATTAGTAAATTTTTTATATTTTTTTTCCAAGTTTTGTCTTAAAATTTTGAAAACTTTTATTAATTTTAAGAAAAAAGTTCTTTTTTATTTTAATTTTTTTTTAATTGTGAATTTTAGTTTTTTTTTCATACTATTGTACTAAAATTACATCATCATTTTGATAAATTTGTTCAAAAATATAAAATTTCAAATGAATAATTTTTTTTAATAATTTAATGTGGGGCCGTTTATGATATTTTGCCCCTCTAAACTCAGGAACGGGCCTGCCAACCATCGTCACAGCATGGTTTAGGGTTACGTTATGGTTTTCGTCAACCCCACACTTTCGGTGAAGACTCCGCTCGAGTAGAACTGGAAAAGTCGACTATCGATGCCCACAGACACCGGCTGTAAAACCACCGCGCGCCTTCATCAACTCCGTCTCGTTATTTATTGGAACCGCCACGTACCCACTGATCTTGGCTACGCGAGACGAGTTCACCTCTTTGCACGTGCTATTAGCTAGTTTCACCCACGTACGGATAATCAGTGTCATTAATTCATTAGGCCGTTGCTACTCTTAACGTAGTCAAATGCAGGTCGCATCGAACCGCCAAGGCAACCATTGTTCATGCCGATCCTGTCGCAGTCAACGGGTTCTTGTTCTGACAACAAAGTCAACGTCCCCGTCTGGATTTGGACGAGCCCCTCTAATATTGCAGCAACGGCTGAAAATGCCCAGCATGCACCTTTTGTATCGTTCATGAAAATGTTAATTTTTTACTTTTTGACTAAAAAGTAAGGGTAAAAATATATTTTTAAGTTAAAAAGTTCAGCCATGCACTTAGTTCATTTCGTTCATGAAAATGTTAATTTTTTACTTTTTGACTAAAAAAAAATATATTTTTAAGTTAAAAAGTTCAGCCATGCACTTAGTTCAGAAAAATGTTAATTTTTGACTTATTGACTAAAAAGTAAAAGTAAAAATTTATTTTTAAGTTAAAAATCCAGTAATTATGAATAAAAGTTAAAAAGTATAAATAAAATTGTATTTTAAAATAAAAAAAAAAAGTGAAATTGTATCACCACATAAACCCTGAGTCTTAACAGGAGTGACCGCTCCTTTTCTCCCGTCAACGCTGTCGGGAACAGAAGCGGCAACGTCGTTGTCGGTGTACTTGAACAAAGTCGAAACCTCCGATCCATATTTTATATATCCGGTATAACTTGCCAAGAATTCTTCGGTCGACAAATCACTAAACTGATTATGAGCGAGCTTATAAGTACTCTTGCTAGCCTGCAGGTTCAAGGACTCGATGTAGGCCGCATATATTCTCGTTGAATATTTTCCAAATATTAATGTGGCAAGCTTGCACTAGGGTTTCAACCCTAACCTCTTCATTTTATAATTTTCTTCTTTGTTTTTATTAAATGTAAACATGAGTGGCATGCGCGACCTATGTATTTATAATCAAATCTAATTATTAATATTATTATTATAAGATTTGAAATGGCAAAGTCCGTGAGAAGCGTAACAATTACCTTAGACACCGCGCGCGCTTACCATTCAATTAAGAAATTGAGATGTTAATTTGGAAAAGATCGTAACAAATATATGTGAAGACCGAAGAGTTTGTTTGTAAGAAAAATCTATAAATATGAATTAGAAAGTAAACAATTGAATGATTTAATATTAATATACCTTTATTTATGTTAGTAATCACGAGTTTTTTAAAAATATGGAATATATTGATTTTGCTTTCTATCCTTCTTTCATTTTGACACTTTGGATGAGAGCATATATTTGCTTTCTATCCTTCTTTCATTTTGAGACTTTATAAATATTAAATTTCCTAATACGGATTAGGCAATTACTAGGGTTTTACTTTTACGAATTTGTCTTTATTTTTTTTATAAGGAGGAGAGACGAGAAACTCCACCACAACTCGATCGGAAGTCCCTCGATCGGGTAGGATGTAAATCGAGGGATGTGCCCGAGTAGGAGATAACTGTGCGAGAGAGCCAACAGGTAGAACTCCAGGACAAACTTTCATAATATTTCAATGAAAATTAATCATTACATACGTAATGCTTATTAACAAAACTATAGTATGATGGTTTTATTCTCTAGGTGAAATACACCATTTACATTCTAAAGAAAAATGGATTTATGCGACGGATTTTAAAGTACATATGAAAATAAAGGGTATACAATATAAAAAAGAAGAGAAACCAAATAAAATAAAAAATTAAAGTAAAAAATTAGCTCAAATGAAAATAAATTAAAAAATTAAAAAATAAAGTGAGTGAAAAATTAAAAATAGCGCAATCTAAATAAAATAAAAAAGAAAAATTGTTAGAGTGATACAAATTAAAGAGTGAGACAAATTGAAGTATTTTGTCTACACAAATATAAATCAGGGTGATTTTAACGTTTGAGGCTCACTAATTGTTATTATTAGACTAAAAATTCATTCTTTTTATCTTTATATCTTAAGGTTTTAAACTTTACATGTTATTTCGTGGAGTGATTTTTATATTTTTATATTTATGTAATAGAGCATTACTGAAAATATAGAATGACTAAAATAATCCGAAACTATCAAACTAGTATTAATTATTCAATTAATATTTAATTAATTATTTTAACAAAAATATAGTGAGCATATATATATACCCTCACACAGTGTCAATGATTTTTTTTTTTTAATTCAATAAAGTAAAAAGGGTAACCGTGTTTTAATTTATTCAAACAAGCAATTATTTTTATAAACAAATAATATGAGTTAATAATGTCATAAAATATGTTTATAATGTGATAAAATATGTTTACGTAATTATTATAAAATACATAAAATTTACAATGTAATTTAATATATTTATGCAATTATTAAAAAATACATAAAACTTTACGCAAACAAAATTTTAAATATATGTGAGTTAATAATGTGATAAAATAATGCAATTATTAAAAAATACATAAAAGTTTACGCAAACAAAATTTTAAATACATGTGAATTAATAATGTGATAAAATATGTTTATGCGATTATTATAAAATACATAAAATTTACCGTGTGATTTAATATATTTGCACAATTATTATTATTTTCTGTAATTGAAAAGGGCATTTTGGATATAGTGCTCTAAAATACTATTAGTCTAAACAATGGGTTAGAAATATAATATACGATTTTCGGTTGTCCCCATTAGTGTATACCCCATAAATCAATCACTCTCTCATCAACCATCATTGATTGTTGAAGACAATTTACTAGTTTTGCCAACTGAAAGCCTAATATGAACTTAACTGATTCCTCGTTGATGTTCCATGAAGTACTTCTTGGTCTGAGCCATTATCATCACTTTGGTTAATTTACAGATAAACAATAAAAAATGTTTTTTTTTTTTTTTTTTTTAATTTGTCATTTTCCATTTGGCCATTTTTTTACTTTGTGTTTTATTTTATTTTCAGTTGTACTATTTTTTTTACTTTTTTTTCATTTAATTTGTCCATCTTTTCTTTTTTTTTTTTTTCATTTTATTTGGTTTTCACCATATTTTTTATTTTATTTGTGGGATATTTTTTCAATTTTTTTTATTTGTTATATTTTTTTTATTTTCCTTTATTTTTTATTTTGTAAAATAATAAAATAGCGCAAAAAAAAAATACAAAAAAATAGTGAAATAGCGGCAAATAAAAAAAACAAAAAATATTATTTTACAAAAATTTTGACAAATAAAAGGAAAATAAAATAAAATAGTTGCAAATAAGATAAAAAAAAATAAAGTTAAAATGTAAAAATAAAAAAAATATAATGAAAAATACTTTAAAAATAAAATGAAAAAACAAAAGTGAAAATTTTCAAATAAAAAACTTAAATAGCGCCAAGTGCAAATATAAAAAAGTCAAAATAAAATAAATAAATAAAAAATTGGCACAAAATGATTCCACCTCGAAGAGTAATTATTAAACTAATAATAAATTAATATTATTAGTATATATTTAATAAGGGTAGTATTGATAATCTAATAGAGGTGTACTAATTTAAAGAGTGTGCACAACAACATTGGAGGTGTAAATATCACAAATAAATTATAAACAATAAATCAACTCGTTTATTAGTATTTACATTTTTACATGATGGTAAATTAAAAAAAAAATAGTTAATAAATTTTGATAATTTTCATAAAGTTGACCGTTGAATTGACTCGTTTACGGTTATAGTTACAAAACAGTTTTTGATAATCTCCCTCTCCATTAGAAAAATGAAATTCCTCCTAACATGTGGGTAGATGGTTCAACTCAGTGCCCGGAGGGAGCACATCACAATATCACATGACCTGAAATCCTGAATAATGGGAAAGTTGGTTCTGCGATTAATGGCAAACTCCAATTGCTATGACGTGGGCTCAGATTGCACTCACTTTTTGTACACCCAAGTTTCATCTGACCGAAATATTAACACAAAGCCACTGGATAAAAGAAAACAGCACACGGAAAATCTACATCACAACACATACCGGGGGCAGTGAACATTCAAGGAGACGAGCTTTCAGTGCAAGCGTGAAAGCAAACAAGGTCTAGAAGTTATATAAGTTAACACACAAAATTGAATATCCAACGAGGTCATCAAGTGACTATCCTGGCAATTGTATCATTTTTGGTACACCAGAATGACTATCAAGTATCAATTTAAGTACACAAACTTTCTCACATTTGAAAATTCACCGGAAATTTGTGAACCCATTGGAAATCCTCACTAAATATTTGGTATCTTTGTGTTTTTAGTCAATTTTTGCTGTGACACTAAGTCACTAACGAACCCAAAAAATGATGAAGAGACAAGAAACACAATAAATACATAAAAACGTATTTTTCTAATACCTTTTTTGTTTTCAATTCTTTAACTTTTCATTTCATTTCTCTTCACCAACTAAATCAAAATATTAGGAAAACAAATCAAAAGTGATAGACCCATATCCGAACTATCAAAATTATAAAGGGGTATTGGAGTTAATGTGACAAAAGTGCAGTTTAGCCCAAAATTGATTATTTAACAAATTCAGCGACAAGGTATTGCTTATGAGCAACAAAAAAAAAGTTAGATTTCTTAAAATTTGCTAATATACTTACTTGTTTTACGGCATGCCTGCTGAAGCAGACATGAGGTGCTGGCGAAAATTTGCGATGAAATATTTTCAACCAAGAAAATGAAAAAATGACATATATCTTAATTAGGAGCTCATTGTAATGGGGAAAGATGTTCAAAAATGTTATAAGCTCTACGAAAAAGATGTGGAAAAGTGATTGATTTCTTACGGAAAATATTGCAAATTTGCGATGGAACTATTTTATTAGATACATTAGTTGTGTGGAATAAAGTGTCTGAATAAAGAGACAAGTGCATAATTTGTACTCCAATGCTATTTATCTTGGGAGTTCATTGTATGTGGGAAGATTTTAAAAACTATTTTGAATTCAACCAAAAACAATGTGGGGATATGTTTTTATTTGGATGGAAAATCAATCAAGTCTTCCTAAGTATGAGAGCATTGAATAACTTGTGTGTAAGTATAGAGAGAAAAGAGAAGAAGTATTCCTATCAGATTTATCTTGGGATCTCATTGTATGCAAAAAATGTTGAAAAATACTAATAAACTTAACTAAAACGATGTGTAAATAGGTTTCTCTTTATGGAAAATCCATAAAGGAAGCTTGAAAAAGGAAACAACTGTGTATGGGTACCTAAGTATGGAACTTGTTTTCAGGGGTGGGCGTGTGCATATAATAATACTCCATCAAACCTTTGTCCGAATTTTCAATATGGAAATTCATCATACAAATATATACCGTACCAAATCACATTCATGGATATATAAATTAGGTAATGGTTAACAAAAATCGAAATAAATATTTGCCTAATTTGAACGTCTAAGTTGATATTCAAGGAAATCTGAAGAATGTAAATGTGTTAGATGGTCAAAATGAATGCACCATAAGGTGGATGATGGAAGAGGCTTATGGCTAGGTGGTGATAATAAATTGGAGATGGAAGAAATTTTGATCGTTCTATACTAACATAATGCACTCAATATTTATAAACTAATCTAAGTATGCAGTTCAAATTTTTTGTTGCAAATTTAATTGCATGATAACCAAAACAAAGCATTACATGCATCCAAAGAACAAATACCAAATACTCGCCCCTTGATAAGCTTCCAAGTCATTTGATATCTAATATTATAACCTAAGATTAACGTCTAAAAAATAAATAGCATGATCAAAAGAACTAAGGTGAAGTAAAAGAATTCTCCAAATCTCAAGCAGAAAAGGAGAAATGATTTGCATTCTATCATCCACACATTTATAGCATAGATAAAAAAAAAATTATAATATAAAAAGTCTTCATCAAAAGAGGAAATAAGTTTCTTAAATACCATGCTTGAGAAATTTAGCTGAACTTGCTTCATTATCGGCATAAGTTTTTGAAGTTTACTGGCTGGGACAAGATCCGGAACTTCTAGAGTTGGAACTTGCTGAAGAGCCTAACATCAGCAAAGAGTTTTATCACAAATGAGTCCAAGGAAATTCTAATTAATAATTTAGGAGTTTATATAAAATAGTTTCCTAGGACTGTAATAAGAGATAATCAATATCTGCTGCTATTTTCATAAACATACGTTGCTAATTAGAAAGATATTTTCCGTATAGTAAGTTTCATAAATTCTCTTGTCTCAACAATACAATAGTTCTTGTTAATGTTGATACTCTTTTCTTGAGAATCACACACCCTATTAGGTCATGAGTCATGACCTAAAGACTAAAATTGAGTTTCTCTTTTTGGGACCATCTAAAATCCACCAAAAGTAAACTAAAACTGAGAAAGGAGTTTCAAATCCACCAAAAGTTGAGTTTCTTAGCAAAAAATGGGGGTTGGATTTTATGATGGGTTTAAAATCCTTAACCCAAAGAAATCCCTCCTCAAATCCTTCAATCGAAACACACACCAAGTGTACTCAACATATTCACCCAACTTTGTAATAACTTATTCACCAGTGAATTTCAGATGCAGCTTAAGAATAAAACACTTATAGACTTGGTGCTCAAAACCTTTTCTTTTAATCTCTCCAAAAAAAAAAAAGAAAAAAATATCTTAAGAATAACTAAAAAAATACACTTCCACAACAAGGATCAATAACTTTGCACACATGCCAACAAACTGTGTATGCAAATTGAAGATATCATAAATCAGAGAAAGGTATAACAAGAAGAAAAAGTATGTGACAAACCAGATTCAGTAGGTTGAATATTAGGTTGTATTATAGCTTTTGGTGCCTGGTGAGTTGGCTCAGCAGCAACAGATCCCCTTGAAGTAGTACCAACAAGTCCTTCATCCTGCAGGCAAAACAGAATAATTTTTCGGCTACATATTTACCAATTTTGATCATACACTGTACGTCGATTTAAATAAACTCATACTTACCCTGGTGTAACAACGTTGACCCTCCTTCTTACGAGCATTCTGCTGAGGATAACTGAAGAAAAGGTGGCACAAAGAAAGAAAGTTATTTTTTTTATTTCATGTTATACGTAAACAACAAGAAGAAACCTTCGCACAATAGAATTAGAAGAAACCTTCGCACAATAGAATTAGAAGAAACTTACTTGAATTTGGTTGGAGCTGACAACAAGCGAGATAATTGACCGACATTAAGAAGTTGTGCGTTGGAATCCAGGTCCATTTGAGGAACCCCATAATGTCCTTGCTCAGATATGCTTGCAGCTTATTAGTGTAAAAAAAACAATAAGTGAATGTGATATTACGTGAATACAGCATATACAATTTTCACATTGAAATAGTTCCGAATTTACAACTAAGGCTATGTTCGAATTGAATGATTCGAAAATGCATTCGTGGTGCAATGTCGATATTGTAAAGATTTGATCCATTACAAATCTCAAAAAGTGTAACAAAATTCGTTTGAAAAATGTAGCTTGCTACTTTAGTAATCATTCAAAACCTCAATTGTAATTTTTGTAATTATATCGAAAACGAAAACCGAAACAAACCTGAAAAATCAAGAGGTTCTATTTGAAGTTCAACTGCAGCAATGGAACTCTTCAGAATTGCACCACATTTGTCATCCTAAAAGACAATAAGTAGGAATAATCTACAGTATAATTCGAAAATCCCATTTAAATTAGTTATCTATAAACAAGTAACATGGAGAAAAAACATACTCCAATATCACATATTGGGCGCTTCTTATTTTCGTGAGCATGGCTGAAGAGAAAAATTAAGACACGATTAATTGAATTTGTGGAACATTCAATTGAAGGAAATAAATAAATTAAATAATAAATGTGACGTGTGAAGTTACCCGCAATCGATTGGAGACGATGACAACAATTGAGAGACTCGATCAGGGTTGAAATTCGCGTTCTTCGCGAGAACCCTAATGTGCTCTTGCTCGTGCACTCTTCTTACATCCCCCGCTGGAATTAATGTAGCCGGACCCGGCCCGGGAACCGGGACTGAGCTCTGAGGCACTGCGGAATAAAATTAAATATTTACGGTATATTTTAACATTTGAAATTCAAATCCAGAGTAATAAAATGAAAAAAAAAATTAAAAAGATGGCGCAATGAGATATAAAATAAAATAAAAAAAGTGAAAAGCGCAAATAAAATGAAAAACAACAAACTGAAAAGTGGAGAGTAATAATATTATGTTAAAAAAATCATAAATTTTTCTTTTTAAATTTTTAGTTTATACATATTATTCAAATAATTACAGCTTTGTATCTATAAAAATTAACTTGTTATAGTAAAAAAATAAATATTAATAAATGTGATGTAAATAAACCTAATTAATTGAGATTGACTGTTAATTTGTTTTTTACTAAAATAAAGTAAAAGTATTAAATATATGAATAATTACAAAAGCACCGCCTTCAATTTTTGACATAATTCAAAAATAGCTCTTTCAAAATTACAAATACTACTTGAAATTTTATTGTAATAAGGTCGAACTCAATGGTATTGTAACGGTAAAAGATGAACAAAGATCCAAACAAACAAACCTGCATCAGAAGACCCTATTTTGATCGGACCAATTATCGGCAGATAACACGATTGTCATCCTCCTGTCGAACAAAGCAAAAATTATTTTTTCAAAACATTTTTTTGTCGTATACGAAACGGAACACTTTTAGATGCGCGCACGTACTTTACGAAGCAGGGGAATCTTCTCCTGAGTATGACTGTATTGCCAAATAAAAATTATGATTAATTTTAAAAGGTACCAGAAATTGGATGAAGGTGACCCTAAGCGAACTGACCGTGCAACATCAGTGCGTTGTGAATTGACATTCGAGTTTTTGATCGAAAGCCTAAGCTGCTCTTGCTCCAGCCCAGTCGATTTTGGTGGATACCGTGCAGGACCAGTGATGGTCGACCTCCAACAACCCGAACCAGAATTGTCATTCTATACACAACAAACAAATCATTTGTTCAAATAATATTGTTTATCGCTAGTCAATCCTAATAAACAATGGACATACTTTACTAAGGCAAAGTTGAGGATTTTTGTAAGCCCTGTCACTCGGATAGCTGCAAGATCGAACGAACGAACATATTAGCACACCCAAAACGAAAAGAAAAAAAACATATATATCAAACATTGGAGAAAATGAAAAACATTACTTATTGCTAGAAGATTGCACCATCTTATCACGACCCAACAAGTCCCAGTTAGGCAGAGTAAGCTTCCCCTTACCGTACATTCCCGACGTGGTATTGAAGTTGGGAGTAGAGAATCTTAATCCCGATGTTGGAATCATCCTCGGAATATCACTTCTTCCCGGAAAACCTTCATTCCTCGACCCCACAGCATCCTTCGTGCGATTGGGATCCAAGCACGGGATCGACTGAGGACGTACCTTGAATCCATATAATTCACGACAAATTAAGTCTTCCGGAATTAATTAAAATAGAAACAAATAAAATTAAATATAAGGAAATCAAACCTCTTCATGGTCAGTAGGGCCGGTGTTGAACACACTCCAGAAAACGGACCACCATTCAGTTAAAAACCCTTCATCGGAATCGATGGCTGCAAATGGAAAAGATGTAAAAACACAATCCATTGAAGATATAGGATGTAAAAAAAGATGTTTCCACTAAATCAAAAACTCGTGCACATAGATTAAAATAAAATAAGAAAGCGCTTCGTCTAGACTAATCGATATTAAAACAAGTTAATTAATACATACCAACAGCGTTCAGAGAAATATTAGCTTCTGCAGCGAAAATCTCTGCTGTTGAGAAAAATTTTCTTTTCTTCATATAATTATAAATGTATTTATTCAGACTGCACAAAAATCGAACAAAAATTTAGCATATGAACAACAAGAAAAAAAAATGAGAACATATAAATGATTGATTACTCACACCATCTTAGAATCCCAGTTTTCCATGACTAATTCCAAACAAAGATTGAAACTTGCAGAAGGAAAAATAACAATGCAGAATTTATTAGTTAACTAAAAAAGCAATAAAATAAATGTGGAAATAAAGGTGGTGCAAGTGTTTGTGAGAGTGAGATACCTATAAAGAGGATTGCAGAAGATAGCCACCAACCATGCAAAATGAGAGGAAAAAATGGAAATTAATTTATTATATATAAATCTCAAATATTTATATATATATATATATATATATATATATATATATATATATATATATATATATATATATAATTTTTGCTAATTAAAAAAAGAAAATTATTTGTGTTGCATGTTTTATAATTTTTGCTAATTCTTATCCAATTGCTTTATTTATTTGCCATCTTAATTTTGTTTTAGAAAAATCTAATTCAATTATGGGGTGTTTTTAAGTTAATTTACTATTCTATTCAATGATGAGGGCAATTAATTATACAATAAAATGTTATGGTTATTTACATTTACATTTTATTTAATTTAATTGTGCGAAAAAAAATGTAATATTAATATAGTAATTTTATAAGTATTTTTATAACATCAAACATTATATTTATTAATCTACAAATATATAATTTAATTGCATGTAAAAAAAGTGCAATGTAAATATACCTTAAAAGATATATACCTAAATAGAATGTTATAAAATATTCTCTTCTACCCATCCATACTATTTTTCACATTTTATTTGTAATTTACAAAGAAAATGTGACGAATTTGTGTGAGTGAAAGAATATATATTAGTTACAAACTTATTATTTTATTATACTTTAAAAAATAAAATAAAATTAGTTGAAAACATTTCTCATAATAAAAAATTGCAAATAATAAAATTAGTTGAAAACATTCCTCATAATAAAAAATTGCAAATAAAAAACAAATGATAAGATAGCGCAAATATATGAAAAAAGTAACAACTTGAAAATTTTGTGTTGCGCAAATAAAATAACAAAAAAATTAAAAAATGTGTGGTGTACAAATAAAAAAACAAATTGCGCAAATAAAATAAAAAAAAATTGTAGAAAAAAATAAAATAAAAAACAAACTCAAATAATATGCAAGTTTTAAAAATCTATATGTTAAGTAAACTTAAATAGAAAACAATTTCAGTATGGACGGAGGTGAACTACAAAGTTTTTGAGTCATTTCAGTATAGTTGATTTGGGAGGAAAAGGGTGAAGAAGGAAGAAAGAGCATCCATATTTTATTTTCAATTTATTCCTAACATACATTTATTATTTTTATAAATTTATATAGTGTAACAATTTATTCGCACATAATTGTTATCGCTAATATCGTCTTTAATTTCAAATTTTACAGAAATATCAATTTTTAAAGATTGATACTAAAAATATTTTATTGTTTTTTTATAATAGATGATAACAATAATTTACTTAAGCAAGAGAGAGCATAACACACATTTATTATTTTTTATAAATTTATAGTGTAAAATTTATTCGCGTTATCTTTAATTTAAATATCAATTTTTAAAGATTGACACTAAAAATATTTTATACGAAAATATCAAATTTTAAAGATCGACACTAAAAATATTTTATAGTTTAAGTTTATATTAGATGATAACAAAACATTTTAAAGTTTTTTATCAGTTAACCAATGAGTTTTTTAAAAAAGAGTTTAGAATTCGTTTATATTCAATAGATTGAATGTGTTTTTTTTTTATTACAAACAAAAAAATTGATATATGTTATTCTAAAGTATATTTGTAAAATTATTAAAATTTATAAACACTAACTTATATAAATCATTTTAGTATAATAATGTTATTTATTTGATTAAATCATTTGAAATTAAATTGAAATATATATGGTATCATAGATTTCTTGTTATATATTGAGCTAATATAAATCACAGTTTTTTAAAAAAGAGTTTAGAATTCGTTTATATTCAATAGGTTGAATGTGTGTTTTTTTTTATTACAAACAAAAAAATTGATATATGTTATTCTAAAGTATATTTGTAAAATTATTAAAATTTATAAACACTAACTTATATAAATCATTTTAGTATAATAATGTTATTTATTTGATTAAATCATTTGAAATTAAATTGAAATATATATGGTATCATAGATTTCTTGTTATATATTGAGCTAATATAAATCACAGGTTATTTGTTGATTTTGATTGTACCAATAAGATTTTCTGAAATGATTTTTTAAACGAATGCAAAGGAGAGATATGTTATGGTGTTATAATGAGAAATAATGTTATTATTTGACTAATGATTGATTTAAAAATTTCAAAAACAACTCTAATAGATAGATGAGTGTATAAACCAAGACAAGCACCGTCACCTATGTGGAGAGCGTGTAATCAAGCACGAACATTAATGAAGAAAAGAGGTGTGTACACTCCTCAAGGGTTCGAGGAGACTCCTCCGACCAACACTAGTGCACCTATGTGGAGAGCGTGTAATCAAGCACGAACATTAATGAAGAAAGGAGGTGTGTACACTCCTCAAGGGTTCGAGGAGACTCCTCCGACCAACACTAGTGCTGACGAGGAGACTCCCGGCGACGGCAGTCTCCTCTCACCCGATTGGTGGTGGAAGTAGTTTTGATATTATGTAAATGGCTCAAACATGTTAAGCCTAGTAGCAAGCTCATTTCATCAATGAAAGCCCAATGTTCGGCCTAGTAGCAAGTCTATTGAAACACAATAGTTTTGACGTCTAATTTTTTTTGTTAAATCAAGACATTATTAATATAATCAACAATTTAATTAAATTTAAATTTTTAATTAACTAATATACTTAGAAAATATAATTAAATATAGAAAAAAATATATTAAAATGTCTACAGCCTGATAGTAAGCATTAGGATGGTCGACAGATAGAGAAAAAATGTTGGAGGGATACTAATTAGGATGGTCGACAGATAGAGAAAAATGTTGGAGAGATACTAGCGATATTGGTAATAAGGAGTAGAGATGGTCAGAAAGAATGGAGGGATACTAGCCATATTAGTTATACCATACTCAAAATATATGTGTATATATCTTAATCCAAGCAACAAATAACCACCCAACAATAAATGTGTGGAGCACCAAAATAATAATTATGTGTGAAAATAAAATCTAATTATTATTTTGAAAAATAATTTTAAAAATCAACAATTATTAAATTTTATTTTATTTAATTGTGCGAAGAAAAAGTGTAATATTATTATAGTAATTTTATAAGTATTTTTTTATAACATTAAATAATATATTTATTAATCTACAAATATTTAATTTAATTATATGTAAAAAAGTGTAATGTAACTATACCTTATAAAAATATGTACATATATAGACCTGTGACAGAAGTACTATTCAGTACTCTTTTTTTTAATAAAAAAACTTATTAGTTGAACATATATTATTTACAAACTTATTATTTTATTATACTTGAAAATATAAAATAAAATTAATTGAAACATCTCTTCCAATAAAAAAACACAAATAAAAAATAAATAAATAAGAAATAAATGAAAAAGAATCACAAATATATGTAAAAAACTAAAAAAAATTGTGGTGCGCAAATAAAAAACTATTGCGCAAATAAAATGTGAGAGAAGTAGTATACTATACTCTCTCACTCCCACTCACACTAATTGTAACATTTTATTTGTAATTTACAAATGAGATATTTAGTAAAAATACAAGAGTTTATATATTAGTTACAAATTTATTATTTTATAAAATAAAATAAAATTAGTTGAAAACTCTTCAACAAAAAATAAATAAAATGATAGCTTAATTTGTGATGCACAAATAAAATAGTCAAAAACTAAAAAAAATTATTGTCCACAAATAAAACACAGATAAAATAAAAATTGGAATTGTAGAGAAAAACCAAATAATTTGAAATGCAAGCACAAATAATATAAAAAATTACTCAAAAGTAAAAAAGAATAGTTGCCCAATGTAAAAAAGTAAAAAGATGTCAAATAAAACAAAAAAAACTTAAAAAAACATTATAGACTTATAGTAAATTAACTTAAAAACAGTTTATATCTAGTTTTAATTGTGTAATATGTGGCGGGGTATAATAGAGAAATGATAAATTTTGATTTTTCTTAAATATCTTCTGATAATTGTGTCAAAACTAATTGTGTCAGAATAAATAAATTAACTTTTGATAGATGTTACTCCTTCCTGTGTCATTTTAATGAAGAACAATACTAGTATAGCATAATTATAAATTGTTTAACATAGGACCACATCACTAACTTGCAATTAATGGCAAACTCCAATTTCTATATTTTTTCAGCGGCTGCAACGACTCGGGTCGATGAAAAGACAATTGATGACAAAGGAAAACATAAGCAAAATTACTGTAAAAAATTATTGATTTTTTAATTGTATATTAAAGTATAAAATATTTAACATGGAACACTTGTTCCATGTGTTGTGGTAATAGGGTACTTAGGCTCGGCCCTAGGCATAGACCCGTGGTGCGACTGCCCAGGGCCCAATTTTAATAGAGGCCCGTAATTTTTTAATTATTTTTATATGTAAAAAAAATTAATCTCATTACGTTATTAATAGAGTATTAATTAAACGGTTATTAATTAGTCGGGAGTTAGTAATTACATTATTAATTAACTTTTAATTCAAATCAATTCTTTGAGATTCTAAAATAAATCATGAATTTTATTTATACAAATCTTTAAAACCTTAAACAAATTACAAGAACATAAAAAATAATATAATAAAAAAATAAAATATAATTATATTATTTAATGTGATAAACAAATTACAAGAACATAAAAAATAATATAATAAAAAAATAAAATATAATTATATTATTTAATGTGATAAGAAAAAAATTAAAAACAATCTTAATTCTTAAATTTTATTGATAAACACCAGTAGAAATAAAATAAAAGAAATTAAAAACTTATTTGACTATTAACAATTTAAAGTTTGAAATTATTATTTTCAAATTCTAACTTGTTCTTACTTAATGACATTGTTCATTTTTATTTACAAAATAATTTCTTAAATGGAGAAATTTTTATTTTTTTAGAGAAAAATTCTATTTATTTTATTTTATTTCTACTATGTAAGTATATAATTTTATTAGTTAACTATTTTGATTTGTTTTATGATGTTGCTTAAAAAATATACTCTTTCTGTTCCGAACTAATAAGCATATGTAGTCAATGTTCACTTTTTTGTCCGTCAAATAATAAATAGTATACAAAAATTATGAAAAAATAATTAAAATAAAATTTAATTAAATTTTATTTTAGTTATTTTTTTCGTAATTTTTGTATACTAATGTATTGGACGGACAAAAACAACAACATTGACCACTTATGTCCATTAATCCGGGACAGAGTAGTATTTATCTAAAAGTGAAAAAAAAAGTAAAAAAAAGTTATTGAATTACTAATATAGAAAAAACGTGATCAACATATGGATAATAAATTATATAAATAAGAAAAAAAATTATAAATAATTTAAAATCTCAAAATGCTAATAGAACGATACTTGAAATAAAAGTGATAATAATTTAACTTAATTTGAGGGCACGATTTTAAATTTTAATATTTTGCCTAGGGCCCATAAAATAAAATGTCAGGAATGGCCCTAAGACTATGTACAATAGCGGGTGTCAAATTTGACACTTCTCTCCTGCCACGTCAGCTTGACACTCTAAATTAACACTCTCTTTTCAGCAGCAGCCTCAACAGGTGTTATTTAAGGTGTCAATTGTTTAAAGTGTCAAATATTTAAAGTGTCAATATTTTCTTTTTATTCTATAAGATTATCATATTCTATATCATATTTTTTATTTCTCTTTATTTATTTTAAATTTAATAATTAATAAATTAAAAAAAATGAAATAAAAATGAAAAGCTTGAATTTTTTTTGTCCAAATAACACAAACCTACACTCTATTTGTAGAGGACGAAAAATAAAAAATAATTATATTTTTATTATATTTTTATTTTCAATAATTATTATGTATAAATTGATTTAAAAATGTGGGGAGAAATAATGTAAATGACACATGTCATTATTTTATTGGTTCAAGATTATTTTTGTATTTAAATAAAATGATTAGTGGGGTAGAGTGGGTGTCAAATTTATTTTGGTTGGGGATCAAATTTATTTTGGTTGGGGATCAAATTTTAGTCCCGGTCCCACATGGTGTCAAATTTGACACCTTAAAAACTCTTTACTGGATGAATTGACACACATTTGACACTCAATTTGATCCCCTGTTGTACATAGTCTAAGAATTAACCTCACGTGAGTGATATACAATGACGTGGACTTATATTGGGCTTTTTGTACACTAATTATACGGATCACAGGATCGATTTTGGTACACACCAGATTGACTTCTGGTTCACCAAATATGAGTACACGTGTATTACATTCTAAACCAAGCAATCATCCGACAAATCTTAATTATGCGTTCTTCAATTCTTCGTGTGCAAATCATTTGGTAGAAACTACTCTAAAACGCCTACGTACGTAGGGATGAGGGCATGGGGTCGAGCCGGGGCCGTCGCCCCCTCGATTTCAAGTTACACACATTGTTACATTACATTCAATATAATTAAAGTGTGTTGCTTGATTTGTAGTCAAACAAATGCCACCCCCATTTTGCATACACATGATAGCCATATGTCATGACTCATGTATGTTTACAAGTTGAAAGGTTCAATTTTCCCTGGCCGGCCCAATCAGTTTGATCGCGATGGTTAATTTGAATCTGGTTTGTGAATATTTGGGCCCATACGTTTGGGCCCATCAGCCCAATTCACCGAAATAAAAATAAAAATATACTATTGCATGTATATATTCAATAAATGAAATACAATTACACAAGAAATAAAGATCTAGAAACCGAGAACTTCTTTCAACTTAAGTGTTAACTGCGGTTGAAGAATTCAAACCAAAATTATTAGGCTAGAGGAGCATTTTATATGAATTAGAGAGGTCGATCAATATCTTTATTTTAGATCTGAATTAGCTATATATATAATGTAGCTTTCAAGTTGCAAAAGGACCACATTACATTTATGCATGCATCATCGTCACATTCTTTTCATGCCCACACACACCGATCACCATCTCCTCTCTTGTTTAATTAATTTCTTTTGTTTATTTTTTTATATTCCAAAAATGTAACTTCTAAATTAATTGCAATAAAATAGAAATACACATTATATACATAATCTTAGGTGTCGGTAGCACCATTCCCCGTACGTTGCTACTAAAAAACTCTATTTACCTGAAACTTTATTTTATCTAAATTAGATACAGTATATATTTAACATGTAATTAAAATCTTGTATCCTTTATTAATGTGACTTTTATAAGCACCACCAGAAAAATAGTGACCGGTCATATCTTCTTTGAATGCTATTTAAACCACATGAATACCGATACGGTTTAATTAATTAATTTATTTTTGATTATTCATAATATCACCAAAAAATATCAATAAAAATAGAACACATCCTATTATGGAGTATTTTTTTACCATTAAAATTTTATTCTATTTTAAATTGAATTCAATTTAATTAAACGGGTAACTGGATGCCTTTGAACTAAAATAAATTAATTAAATTTAAATTAAATTGATTTTTTTTATTATAATAATATTTTTTTATATGCATTAAATATTTTAAAAACAATTATAAATAAAATTTTAAAATGAAATTAAAAAATTATTTTAATTTTTAATTAAATTAAATTGAATTCTTTACACTACTTACGATGCGCGGATATATATTTAATTATTAAATAAAAGATTGTTTTTTATTGTCCAAGTTATTTTATTTTATTTATTTTATTTTATTAGGGTTTTAGTATTATTTATATGTCAAGTACTTTCATTCATTGGATAAGTTGATTTGATATGAAATAAAGTTTCGTCCTCTTTTGAGATTTTTATCAGGTTTCGGTATTCTTTGGAATCAACGAAAGTTTGATGTATTAATTCTCGGGTATTCTCAGAATCAACGAGTTGATTGTTAGAATTATTTGTAATGTTTAAATAATTCAAGTGTATTTTGACCAAAGTTTGTAATTTTTTATGGCTAATAAAATGTATTCGATTTCGAGTTTAATCGTTACTATAATTATCTACGTGTTACTAGGTAATTATGAGACTTTATTTCGTCAAAATCCGTTAATCGGTGAGTGAGAAATAAATGTGTAAAGATTGCCATAAATACTACTTTGGTAAATGAAGCAATTATTATTTTATTGGGATTTATGCTATCCCACATAGAAAGAATACCAAAAGTCATTTCTCTTTAAATGACATAAGAGAGTATGAGTGTTCAACAAGTTGACTAAGTCCATGCACCCCTAGCGGTACATGGCAAGGGCCACACGCGCGCGCCCCGCCCCGCCCCGACCCGACCCGTCCCGACCCGGGCCCGGGCTTGGGCTTGGGCTTGGGCTTGGGCCTGGCTCCTTGGTGATTTGGTCAATTGGACTCTGGGCTGGACCTGGGCTTCCCGGGGCCCACTGGGCCAATTGAGCTAATTGGGCTGGCCTCTACCTATCTTTTTGGACACGGTCCGATTGAAGCGTTTGGGCTCGTTTTGATCGACCCAAGAGTTGAACACATTGTTAAGGCTTTGGGCTCGGCCCACCTTATTGTTTCTGGATATTAATTAATCACATGAATTAATTAATTCGGTTTTTTAATTGCTGAACATGGGGCAGTTGGAGATGGAGTGGTGCTTCCCTCCACTCATCGTAACTGCTGCCCATTACCACCCTGATAGTGGTGCGTAACTTCCCCGAGTGAGGTCTATAAGTAGAAACGAGCATGCATCATTTCACACACGAAATTTTGCCAATCATATCATCATATCATTCACATCGAGTGCTCTGTTTTCCCAGTTACCATTCAAACCGAGGGTTCGATTCAGTGTGCATTTGTTCGATCCCCGCTTCGCCGTTGTATCTTTGGGGTCAGAGAGCCTGTAACCGTCGCATACACGGGGCTTTACTGACTTGCGGAAAGTGCAAGCTCCTCGGCAGCAACCTCAACGATCTTTCTTACTTTCCGCTTTTGTTGTTTTATTCCGGTTTTGGACTAACCCGTTTACATTTTTTCTAACAATCGCAAGTCAGTAAAGATGTCTACCGGAAGTGAAGCCAACAACGATGCCCAGAAGAACAAGGAGATTCCTGTCATCAACGTCGAACAACCAGTCAACAACAATGAAGTCCTCATCGGTAAGATCCCAGTGGCGCTGCCCATCCACACCCAGACCATCCCTAATGCCGAGAAACCCGAGAAGTTCACCGGTGTTGACTTCAAAAGGTGGCAGTCCAAAATGATGTTCTACCAGACCACTCTCGGCCTTCAGAAGCATTTGACTGAGGACCATATGACCATAACTGACACTGACACTGCTGAGAAGCGCTATGCTTTCGAGGCCTGGGGGCAGAGTGACTACCTCTGTCGGCACACCGTACTGAACGGCCTGTGCAACGAGCTGTACAATGTGTACAGCACGTACAAGTCTGCCAAAGCCCTCTGGGATGCTTTGGAGAAGAAGTACAAGACCGAGGACGCTGGTACAAAGAAGTACGTCGTCGGCAAGTTCCTGGACTACAAGATGGTCGACTCCAAGTCTGTGATCTCTCAAGTCCAGGAGTATCAACTGATCTTGCATGACATCGCCGCTGAAGGGATGAAGATCAGTGAGTCCTTTCAGGTGGCGGCTGCCATCGAGAAGCTGCCTCCCGGGTGGAAGGACTTCAAGAACTACCTGAAGCACAAGCGAAAGGAGATGAGCCTTGAAGACCTCATTGTCAAGCTTCGGATCGAAGAAGACAACCGTGATCGAGAGGTCAAGCCTGGGAAAGTTCCTATGGAGGCTCGGGTGAACTTGACTGAGCCACATTCTGCCAAAAGGAAGAACACTTCCAAGGGCAAAGAGCCAGCCAAAGTCTGGAAGTTCACTGGGAATTGCCACAACTGTGGCAAACCGAACCACATGGCCAGAGACTGCAACAAGCCGAAGAAAAACGGGCAGAAAAAGAAGCGACCAAGTGCTAATGTGGTTCAACACGAGCTGACATGTGCCGATATGACTGCTGTGGTCTACGAGGCAAATCTGGTTAGCAACAACAAGCAGTGGTTCATCGATACCGGAGCCACTCGACATGTCTGCTCTGACAAGGATGCCTTTGCCTCTTATGCTCCTTGTACCGGTCGCAAGCTCCACATGGGAAACTCCGCATCGTCTGAAGTTGCTGGAGTTGGGAACGTCGTCCTCAAACTGTCTTCTGGAAAAGAGCTGAAGCTGACTGATGTGCTGCATGTCCCGGACATCCGAAAGAACCTGGTTTCTGGTTCTGTTCTTGTGGAGCATGGCTTCAAACTTGTTTTTGATGCTAAAAAGTTTGTACTTTCTAAATTTGGACTGTTCCTAGGTAGGGGTTATCTTGATCAGGGTCTTTTCAAAATGTCTGTAATGGCTATTCGCCCTCCCGTTGCCTCGAGCACTAATGAAAAAGTTGTTTCCTCTTACTTGATCGAGTGTTATGATTTATGGCATTTTCGTTTAGGACATGTAAATAAAAATGCAATAAAAAGACTTATGAACTTGGAATTAATACCAACTTCTAAAATAAATTCACAACATAAGTGTGAAATTTGTGTTGAAGCCAAAATGGCTAAGTTACCGTTCCGATCAGTCGATCGTTGTACCGAACCTCTTGGACTTATACATACTGATATATGTGACTTAAAGTTTGCACCGACAAGAGGCGGTAAGAAATACTTTATCACATTTATTGATGATAGTACGAGGTTCTGTTATTTGTACTTATTAACTAGTAAAGACGAAGCCTTAGAGGCATTCACTAAGTACAAAACCGAAGTTGAAAATCAACTTGATAAACGGATTAAGATAGTCCGTAGTGACCGAGGTGGAGAGTACGTAGCTCCTTTTGAACAATTATGTTCTGAAAATGGAATAATACATCAAACAACAGCCCCGTACTCACCTCAATCAAATGGCGTTGCTGAACGAAAGAACCGAACATTAAAGGAAATGATGAACGCTATGTTGATCAATTCTGGGTTACCCCAGAACATGTGGGGGGAAGCCGTTCTGACGGCAAACCACCTACTGAATAAGATTCCTCTTAAAGGGAAAAATGAAACACCTCACGAACTTTGGAAAGGTCGTAAGCCATCTTACAATTACCTTAAAGTGTGGGGGTGTTTGGCAAAGGTGTCGGTTCCCGAGCCAAAACGAATGAAGATAGGACCTAAAACAGTCGACTGTATCTTCATTGGATATGCTTTGAATAGCATGGCGTACCGATTTCTAGTACACCATTCTGAGAATCCAGAAGTGACTAAAGGTACGACAATTGAGTCGAGAAATGCCTCATTTTTCGAGAACATCTTTCCGAGCAAAGATGGAGCTGGTCCAAGTTCTTACAAAAGAACTCGTGAAGAGAGTTCTGTACCACCAAGTAATAAACCTGGTGATGATGTAGTTACAGAACAAAGACGTGGTAAAAGAGTCAAAAGAGCTAAGTCTTTTGGACCTGACTTTATTACGTACATGTTGGACGATGAGCCGAACTCTTATGGTGAAGCTCTAGCTAGCCCAGATGGACCACTATGGGAAGAAGCTATTAATAGCGAAATTGAGTCCATCATGCAAAATCACACGTGGGAATTAGTTGATCTTCCTCCTGGCTGTAAGCCTTTAGGATGTCGTTGGATTCTAAAGAAAAAATATAGAGCCGATGGAACGATCGATAAGTTTAAAGCCCGGATGGTAGCCAAAGGCTTTAGACAAAAGGAAGGCTATGATTTCTTTGATACGTACTCACCTGTGACAAGGATTTCATCCATTCGAGTGTTAGTCTCGATTGCTGCATTGCATGATCTCGAAATTCACCAAATGGACGTTAAGACTGCGTTTCTGAATGGTGAATTAGAAGAAGAGATATACATGGATCAACCTGAAGGTTTTGTTGCACCTGGTGAAGAGAAAAAGGTGTGTAAACTGATAAGGTCGTTGTACGGACTTAAACAAGCTCCTAAGCAATGGCACTTAAAGTTTGACAATGTTATGTTGTCAAATGGTTTCAAAATCAACGAATGTGACAAATGCGTGTACATTAAAGGTACTCCGACAGAATTTGTGATAGTATGTCTCTATGTGGACGATATGCTAATCATGGGAAGTAGTCGTGATCAAATCACGAACACTAAGAACATGTTAAAAAGAAATTTTGACATGAAAGATTTAGGAGTAGCAGATCTAATCCTCGGGATTAAGATTAGCAAAACCGAAGAAGGAATTGTTTTGTCACAATCTCACTATGCTGAGAAAGTGCTCAAAAAGTTCAATGCCTTTGATGGTCCTGAATGTAGGACTCCGATTGACAGAAGTATCAACTTATCAGTCAATACGGGTGAACCGGTAGCTCAGTTGGATTACTCCCGAGTGATCGGAAGTCTAATGTATCTAACGAATTGTACTCGTCCTGATTTGGCTTATTCTGTTAGCAAACTGAGCCGGTACACGAGCAATCCAAGTCATGAACATTGGGATGCTCTGAAAAGAGTATTAAAATACTTGAAACACACTCGAGATTATGGACTATACTACACAAGATATCCTAGTGTACTTGAAGGATATTGTGATGCTAGTTGGATCTCGGATTCAAAGGAATCAAATTCCACTAGCGGTTATGTCTTCTGTATAGGAGGCGGAGCAGTCTCGTGGAAATCCACGAAACAAACTTGTATAGCCCGATCCACCTTGGAATCAGAGTTCATCGCTTTGGACAAAGCAGGTGAAGAAGCTGAATGGCTTCGAAACTTCTTAGAAGATATTCCATGCTGGAAAAAGCCTGTGTCTCCAGTGATGATGCACTGTGATAGCCAATCGGCTATAGCGCGAGCACAGAGCAATATGTATAACGGAAAGTCTCGGCACATACGTCGAAGACATAACACCGTTAGGCAATTGATCACAAATGGAGTGATTTCCTTAGACTATGTGAAGTCGCAGGAAAACTTAGCTGACCCTTTGACGAAAGGGATGACTAGAGATCAATTAAGTGTGTTGCTAAAGGGAATGGGTTTGAAAAACCACAACTAAAGAATGACCATGGCGGTAACCCTACCATGCTGAGTGGAGATCCCACGAACTTGGTTCAAAGGGAAAACTAAGTCATGTTAGTTCAGTTAAGCACTTGGAAATAAAGATTTTCGTTTCCATCCCTATGAGCAAATAAGTGCTAGAACTTGAAATGTGGTAAAGGTTAAGTCGTTGAGACTTTTAATGAATCCCACACCTCGAAAAGGTGGAGTATTTCAGGGTACTCATGCTGGGAGGTCACCTATATAGATGTGAAGTAAAGGCCGCTTCAAAAGTAAACATTTATGAATCCAAAGAGTTGTCCAGGGCCTAAACGGACACAACAGAGAAATGGAAACTGATAGGGATTTGTTGTGTGACTATCATTGACTAGTTGTACACTTCGGAGGAATAGTTCAAGGCATCACGTCCACTAGGCCGCCAGTACACCCGATGATTTTCACTAAGGGAGGTTCAAGGCCACAAGCTACCTTTCCAGAAGCAATAGATCCTTCCGAGAACCGAGCACAAGAGTCTGCATTCATGGCATTTGCATTGATTTCACTCATGTGGGGGATTGTTAGAATTATTTGTAATGTTTAAATAATTCAAGTGTATTTTGACCAAAGTTTGTAATTTTTTATGGCTAATAAAATGTATTCGATTTCGAGTTTAATCGTTACTATAATTATCTACGTGTTACTAGGTAATTATGAGACTTTATTTCGTCAAAATCCGTTAATCGGTGAGTGAGAAATAAATGTGTAAAGATTGCCATAAATACTACTTTGGTAAATGAAGCAATTATTATTTTATTGGGATTTATGCTATCCCACATAGAAAGAATACCAAAAGTCATTTCTCTTTAAATGACATAAGAGAGTATGAGTGTTCAACAAGTTGACTAAGTCCATGCACCCCTAGCGGTACATGGCAAGGGCCACACGCGCGCGCCCCGCCCCGCCCCGCCCCGACCCGACCCGTCCCGTCCCGTCCCGACCCGACCCGGGCCCGGGCTCGGGCTCGGGCTCGGGCCTGGGCCTGGGCTTGGGCTTGGTCCTGGCTCCTTGGTGATTTGGTCAATTGGACTCTGGGCTGGACCTGGGCTTCCCGGGGCCCACTGGGCCAATTGAGCTAATTGGGCTGGCCTCTACCTATCTTTTTGGACACTGTCCGATTGAAGTGTTTGGGCTCATTTTGATCGACCCAAGAGTTGAACACATTGTTAAGGCTTTGGGCTCGACCCAACATATAGCTTTTGGTTACTAATTAATTAAGGCTTTGGGCTCGGCCCACCTTATTGTTTCTGGATATTAATTAATCACATGAATTAATTAATTCGGTTTTTTAATTGCTGAACATGGGGCAGTTGGAGATGGAGTGGTGCTTCCCTCCACTCATCGTAACTGCTGCCCATTACCACCCTGATAGTGGTGCGTAACTTCCCCGAGTGAGGTCTATAAGTAGAAACGAGCATGCATCATTTCACACACGAAATTTTGCCAATCATATCATCATATCATTCACATCGAGTGCTCTGTTTTCCCAGTTACCATTCAAACCGAGGGTTCGATTCAGTGTGCATTTGTTCGATCCCCGCTTCGCCGTTGTATCTTTGGGGTCAGAGAGCCTGTAACCGTCGCATACACGGGGCTTTACTGACTTGCGGAAAGTGCAAGCTCCTCGGCAGCAACCTCAACGATCTTTCTTACTTTCCGCTTTTGTTGTTTTATTCCGGTTTTGGACTAACCCGTTTACATTTTTTCTAACATTGATGTATTAATTCTCGGGTATTCTCAGAATCAACGAGTTTTAATTTGTGTGTTCTTGCTTCCCTGCGTAAGTAATGATGCGGATATATATTTAATTATTAAGTAAAAGACTATTTCTTATTGTCCAAGTTATTTTATTTTATTTATTTTATTTTATTAGGGTTTTAGTATTATTTATATGTCAAGTACTTTCATTCATTGGATAAGATGTTTATGATGAAATAAAAAGGTTGCTCTGTTGAGGTTTTTATCAAGTTTCGGTATTCTTCGGAATCAACGAAAGTTTGATGTATTAATTCTCGGGTATTCATAGAATCAACGAGTTTTAATTTGTGTGTTCTTGCTTCCCTGCGTCAGTAATGATGCGAATATATATTTAATTATTAAGTAAAAGATTGTTTATTATTGTCCAAGTTATTTTATTTTATTTATTTTATTTTATTAGAGTTTTAGTTTATATGTCAAGTACTTTCATTCATTGGATAAGTTGATTTGATATGAAATAAAGTTTCGTCCTCTTTTGAGGTTTTTATCAGATTTCGGTATTCTTTGGAATCAACGAAAGTTTGATGTATTAATTCTCGGGTATTCTCAGAATCAACGAGTCTTAATATTTGTTCTATTGCTTCTGCTGCATCAGTTGGTATCAGAGCCGAAACGATGCCTCCCCGTCGTCAGTATGCTCGCGAAACCGCCATTGAGGCCGCAGCCCGTCGCGACGCCGACGTCGCCGCCTTAAGCCGCCAAATCGCAGTCCTTGCTGTCGAACTTGAGGAGCTCCGCTTAGCTATCACCACTGGTCTAACGAAATCTATCCCCGTGGCGCACCGATTCATCCCCGTGGCGCCGTTGGCACGTGAACCACGATCCATCCCCACATCGATGGATGTGAATTTCGATTCAGAAGACGAATCGGTCCCGATCTGGGATGATGAGCCGATCTGGAACGACGAACCAATCCAAGATGACGAGCCGATCTGGGACGACGAACCAATCCAAGATGACGAGCCGATCTGGGACGACGAGCCGATCTGGGACGACGAACCAATCCAAGATGACGAGCCGGTCTGGGACGACGAGCCGATTTGGGACGACGAGCCAATCTGGGTCGACGAGTCGTTGCCTCAAGTCGCCGACCTGGCGTTGATTCCTGATGCTACACTGTCGTCGCTTCATCTGACCACTGCTCCAACGCCACATCCTAAATCTGCTGCTCCCGTGATGCATCGTCATGTCTTTGCCCTTGTGCTGTATCCTGACGTCGTTGCCGCTGCCCTTGCGCTACTTCCTCACGTTGCTACTCCTGCGTCGATTCTTCCAGTCACTACCCTTGTGCCACATCAACGTGTGGATGCGCTTGCGCCGTGCCCTCAGGGTTATCGTCGATTGATGTTTGATCCCGGCATCTTCGTGCTCGATTTTCAGGTTCGCGGTCGAACCTTCTCCTAGAGGGGGAGAATGATGCTGATATATATTTAATTATTAAGTAAAAGATTGTTTCTTATTGTCCAAGGTATTTTATTTTATTTATTTTATTTTATTAGGGTTTTAGTATTATTTATATGTAAGTATTTTCATTTATTGGATAAGTTGATTTGATATGAAATAAAATTTCGTCTTTTTTGAGGTTTTTATCAGGTTTCGGTATTCTTTGGAATCAACGAAAGTTTGATGTATTAATTCTCGGGTATTTTCAGAATCAACGAGTCTTAATCGTGTGTTTATCGCTTATGCCCGCGTCACTCACCGTATATATGAATTTTCAATTTATAACCTTGTTGGGATGTTAGATTGCGAAATTACCGTTTGGCCCTAAAGTCCACCTAACTTTTCAAAGAAATAAATTCATTCAAATCAAATGCTTTTGTCTTAATGATTACCTTAAGTAAAATAAATGCTTTTTACGAGTCGAAATATGTTGGAGGGACGGAGATAAAGGAATACCGCAGATCGAAGTTATTTTTTAAATGTGTGTTGCGCTATTTATACTTTTATTTTGAACTTTTTGATTTTTTTTTTTAATTCCTTAATTATATCGTTAGTGTTCAAATTTTAAATTTTACTTTTCCACCTCATATATTTTTTTTAACAAATTGAATTGCAATGTCTCGGATTCTAAGTTTGAAACTCTTGATATTTAATTTAAATACTCAATCAACTGAGCTAACTTTAGACCTCATATATTATTTGAGTATGTTTAATTATTATTTGAGTATTCATACAATAAAATCCAAAAAATCGAATAAATTTGATCAAATTGAACTTGATTTTTTAAAGCACTCCGATGAGAAAAATTAAAATTAAATAAATATGATTGGAGAGAAATTTAAATTTACTTTTTTAAATTATGTAAAAATTCAAAATTAAACGAACATAATTGAAAAGAAATTCAATTCAATTTTCTAAATCATTATTATGTAAAAACTCAAAATAACACGAATATGATTTGATTCTGTAACTCGCAATCGCTCTTGAATATGTGAACACAACTACACAAGCCATGTATTTAACGAGTTTCGATTTTTTGCTTTGTAACCCTAATTGTGCAGTGCCGTCGGAGCACCTTACCTCAAAATGTTATTCTTCTATTTAATGTGGAATATACCCACGCCCTTTCTCCAAGGTTTTTTTCAAAAATATTTTCTTGATATGATATAATTTATCACTCTCCTTTCAGAGTAAGCCAAAAATTCTATCAAAACTACTCGTGGCTAAAAATTTCGACGACGGCTTGAACACCCACATGGTATGAGATCTGATTATATCTTTTTTTTCTGTTAAAATTAAAAATTTTAAATTTATAAAAATTTAGTTCAATATTCTTTTTTCCTCAAAACATACTCTCGTTGTTTTTTTCAAAAAAAAAAATACTCCTTTTCTAGATGTGAATATATATAACACTTTTTATTTATCGCGTAAAAAAAAAAGGTTTACAAATCAACTGTAGTACTGTTTGTGTTTCAAATCAAAATGTACTATTGTTTTGAATTTAAATAATGTACGATTTGACAAGCCGAAGCCGACCGTTAGGAATACCAGCTTTGCGAACGTTTTCTTATTTTCTAGAGTAATTATAATAAAAGGCCGATTTCAGAAAATCCACGCAAGTAATCAGCGCGTGGTCATATATTCTAATTAAAGGTAAGATGGCCAAAAAGTAATGATCCCTTAAAATCAAGGGATATCTACATAAAATTGGATGACATTTAAAATAATATATAAAATAATATTTTATACTAATATATAAAATAATATACGTGTTCGAGACACTACTTTCCAAATCAATACTGAGTACTCCCTCCTTGGCAAATTATATCTTACACCTCAATGTAAGATGCACATCTTGCACCTGGTCAACATTATAAAACAAATCAGTCAAAATTAATCTCTTTTCTTTCTTTTTTTTTCATCGTTCTCTCTCTCAACTCCTCTCTCTCGGTTTCCTAAAAATTCACACGACGATGCCGGAGGAGACGACGGGAATAGACTACGCGATGAAAGTTGCGTCAGGCCCTCACTTTTCCGGTCTCCGTGTAGACAGACTTCTCTCCGCCACCTCCTCTCCACGCGCCACTGACGCTGTCACTCCCTCTTTCTTTTCCCTTTCCGTCTCCGTCTCCGACTGCACCGCGCCTAAGCAGCCTTTCGTGATAGGTAATTTCAATTCGTTTCGTAGTACTCTCAATTAGTTTAGTTGTACTTTTGAATTTATTCTTCGTTCTGTGACTCAATTAGTTTTTGTTTTTTTTTGTTTCAATTTCATATTGAGGTTTTTGTTATGCTGGGTTAGGGGTTTCGGGAGGGACAACTTGAAAACGACGGTTTGTGATATCTTCATGATTATCGTGTAGTGCTCGTAAATTAGGTTTCGTGATTTTTGTTTTTTTAATTACTGTGTTATTTTTCTATGAAGTGTTCATCAATGACAGCGAAATTTTAGATTCCATCTCCCTGCTCTACTCCAGGATTCTTTCTATCGTGGATTGACGCCCGAAGAGTTGAAACGTGTGCACGAGTACAATTTCGATCATCCAGGTGAAAAGCTCGATTCAGATTTTAAAGTTTTGAAGTTGCATGATATTCTCAATAAAACAGCTTTTTTAATTAGTATAGAGTCCACCGTGCAGATGCTTTTGACACAGAGCAACTTCTCGAGTGTGTTGGAAAGCTAAAGTCTGATAACCCCGTCCATGTTCCACGTGGCTATCAAAGTTATTAGAAGAATAAGAAAATACCGCGATGCGGCTATGATTGAGGTTGACGTGCTTATGCGTCTTGCTAAAAACGAGAAAGATTGTTCGCAATAAGTTGTTTTCAGTTAACAAGACTGTTGATGTTGATTGCTTTCTCGTCTTATTTATACTTCTCTTTTTTTGCAATTGCGTGAAGATGCATATTTGGTTCGATTATCGAAATCATACATGCATAGTAAGTTTATGTGTGTATTTACTCTACTCTACCTTAATACCTTATATTCCAGCTCTACATGGTATTAAGCTATGAAATTCTCTATTGGGTGCCCGTATGTAGGCCTCACTCAACTTATAAACACATCTCTTTGAGAAAGAAAACTGGTTGAGCTTTTCATTTCTCATGTTTCATAATTTTAAAAAGTTGATTTTTCAATGTGAACTTCATTTGTAATCCTCAGATACTCATAAGCTTGATTGAGAACTTCCTATCAATTTATTTCAATGATTTTATCAGGTATTTGAGAAGCTTGGACCAAGTTTATTTGATTTTTTAAAAGGAAATAACTACACTCCCTTTCATGTGGATCTTGTTCGAGAGTTTGGGCGCCAACTTTTGGAATCTGTAGCATGTTTGTGAATTGTACTTGTCTTGCTTTACTTGTAACATATATTAGTTTTGGATATTGTATTTGATAGTAGATTTGAAACTTTATTTTTGTGAAGGACCTTCATTTTTGGAACTTCATTTTCAAAAGTATGATCTTTCATATTCATATTTATGATACTTCAGTTTTAGCAAAAACGTCAACCAAGCAATTATCATCATCATCAACATAATAAATTACAGATCGTCTCCCGATCGTTCGCCGCCCTCGATTATAGTTCGTCGCGCTCACGATTATAGATTGTCACTTCAATTATAGATCGTCACTTCGATTATAAATCGCCACTTCGATTATAGATCTCCACTTCGATACAAGACCTTTCGATACAAGACTCCCCCTTTATCGGACTTTATAAACCCCCGGAGCCGCCAAAATAAATGATGATACTTCGTTTTTAATGTTGTGATACTTCAATTTTTAAATGATGATACTTCATTTTAAAATAATAGTGATACTTCATTTTTAAATGATGATTCTTCATTTTTAAAAGTGTGATACTTCAATTTTCAGATTATTAACCTTCATTCTCGTTTTACAAGATTACATGATGTTGGAGAATTAATATATATTTTTATATATATTAATTTGTTAAAAGAATATTAATTAAATAAATCATGTGATTTATTTGAATTCAAATGTTGGTCAAATGATTAATGACCACCATGAATATTTTGTAACCTCCTCCATTATGATTGCATTGGATGCTCTCATTCATCACCTTTATAAGGTCACTTTGCATGCATTTCATAGAATACAACACAACAACATAATAAGAAGCATAAGAGATGTCTTCATATAGAGAGTCTAGTAGAGAGTTTCTACATATTGTCGAGAGTTCGATCACGGTTAGAATTTGCTTCCTTCTAACGTGGAGGGTGTTGTACCTTGGGAACTTAATTGTCCATTGGAAGTCTCGGAGCAACGAGGCGGGCAAATATAAGTTTAAGGGAACACGACTTGCCGTGGCCTCACCCATAACCTTTTATATGCTAGCTATTGTGCAGGTTTGAACAAGAATGAACAACTTTCAAGTTGAAGAAAAATTCATTTGAAAAGAAGAAGATGTTGATTTTATTTTGAAGATCAAAATACAAGACACGAGAGAGAAGATTATCCCAACAATCTTAAACTTATATTTTGCTTTGCATTTTTCTCTTGTGTGATTTTTTTTATCTTTTTACATTTTATTGTAATGTGTAACCAAGAAAGAAAAGAAAAATAAAATGGAGAATCACATATGTTATATATGTATGATGTCAATGAAACATAGAGGTTTCATTGATAAAGTCAATGGACTTTGAGAGTCAAGATGCAATAATCGGAGTCTTTATCGAAAGAATCACATATGAAGTGAATCTTGTCGGGACTAACTAATCCGATAAATTGATGAGTAGACATTGAGGTCACTCACAACATATATGTGCAAATAGATGATATTTCACATGATATTAACCTATGATTGAGAAATGCTTTATTGCAATTCTACAATTTTGAGTTGTTAACAAATGATTTAAAACAAAGGTTTTTAAATCTAAGAAAATTGTTATCACAATTAGTGATATACATATTGACAAGAAAAAGTCATCGATGAATAAATTAGTTCGAGTATACATAGATAAGCATGTAAGAGCTTGATCTAATTGGTGATTATATAAAATCACTAGAGGTTGAAATATAAAAAAAAAAAAAAAAAAAAATTATATGCCTCATGGAATAATTAAATAATAAATATTGTATTTATGCATATTTAATTATTTATGTTATTTAATAATGAAATGATCATTATTATTTAATTATTTGATTTGATTAATAATGATATTGGACTCATTATTATAACGATGGTGTGGAAAAATAAGTCAAAATGTAACTTACCACTACCATAAAATATAATAAATAACAAAATTTATTATAACATTATTTTATTAGTTAAAATAATATTGAAATTCATATTGTGATATGAATTGGATGAAAATATTATAATAATGAGATTCATTATATTATATTAATATTGAAATTCATATTAAGATATGAAAGATGAAAATATAATAAATAATAAATTTATTATATTATACTAAAACTGAAATTCATATTATGATATGAATGGTATTTATAAGTAATAAATAATGAGATTTATTACATAAATAAATATACACAAAATAGATATTTCATCTTTAATATTGTACAAAAATTGATATTTACTTAATGAGAAGTAAATATGTGACTTTTGAAATTCATATAGAATTATGAATGATTTGTACAATTAAACTGGAAATTTGTTATTTACTTATGAGAAGTAAAAAAAAAATTGATATGAAAAATTTAAGTTCGCGTTGTGATTGAAAATTTGAATTTATCAAACATAAGCGACTAATTTTTCGAGAATATTGCACAAATGATGAGTATAATGTTTAACATGATGAATGTTAAACTATATTGCATCAATGTGGGGGTTTTCCGGCAAAATTTAATAATATTTGTAGAGCAAGTATGTGATAAATAAAAGACTTTAATAATATTTGTAGAGCAAGAGTCCTCATTACAAAATTTTAAAGTTATTAATTCACGATTACTTGAAAAGTATTGTAATACTTAAAAAAAAACTGATTCCAAAAATTATAATAGTGTGATTTTGTGAAAATCATATGAATATTTATAATGAAATTAACTATTGAAATGTACTTCATAGTTAAAACTCTATTGATAATCAGGTTGTTGAGAAAATTATATCTATAGAATATGAAAAGTCTAAAGATATAATAATCAAATATATCAATTAAAACTCTGACGAGAGACAAAATTGATATATCATCGAGAGGAATAGGATTATGAAGCCTATCAAAATGATTTTAACTCATGATGGCAACCCAACCTAAATTATGAAGTCCAATTACAGGTTCAATGGGACAACCGAATTGTGGGTGTAAATCGAACAAATCACTTGACCTATTCCTATGATGAAGAAGTGATACATGTGAAGGTTAAGTTAAAGAGCTTTTAATGATCATAATAATGTGAGTATGATGGGTACATGAAAGATACCTTTAAACGAAAGATCACCTATATTGAATGTGAAGGGGCCGCTTCTATGAGATGATTTAAAAAGGCTAAATCTCTAAACCATTCGATGAATACCAAGGCAGTCCAGGGCCAAAATGGACAACAACGAGAACCATAAAACAATATGGATAGCGATTCGCGTGAGTATTGTTGTCTTAATATACATAAAAGTCGAACAGTTCAAGGCATCACGTCCACTGATTTGCAAGTATATTCGACATTATTTCACTAAGGAAGGTTCAAAGTTGTTTAACTACCTCTCCTAATGCGATGAGTTGTCAAGAAACTCTCTAATGTCTGCATGTGCATTCTAGGATCATGTGCATGTGCAACCAATGCATTCATGTGGGGGATTGTTGGAGAATTAATATATATTTTTATATATATTAATTTGTTAAAAGAATATTAATTAAATAAATCATGTGATTTATTTGAATTCAAATGTTGGTCAAATGATTAATGACCACCATGAATATTTTGTAACCTCCTCCATTATGATTGCATTGGATGCTCTCATTCATCACCTTTATAAGGTCACTTTGCATGCATTTCATAGAATACAACACAACAACATAATAAGAAGCATAAGAGATGTCTTCATATAGAGAGTCTAGTAGAGAGTTTCTACATATTGTCGAGAGTTCGATCACGGTTAGAATTTGCTTCCTTCTAACGTGGAGGGTGTTGTACCTTGGGAACTTAATTGTCCATTGGAAGTCTCGGAGCAACGAGGCGGGCAAATATAAGTTTAAGGGAACACGACTTGCCGTGGCCTCACCCATAACCTTTTATATGCTAGCTATTGTGCAGGTTTGAACAAGAATGAACAACTTTCAAGTTGAAGAAAAATTCATTTGAAAAGAAGAAGATGTTGATTTTATTTTGAAGATCAAAATACAAGACACGAGAGAGAAGATTATCCCAACACATGAATCACAACAAAGAATGCACAATATATCATTCAGCCACCAAATATATCAGAAATAAATCAACATACACCAATCATCTTCAAATGATGAACAAATCAATTTTAACATCTAAAACTCTTACCTAAAACAAATTATCTACCATTAATTATCAATATTTTACAAATAATCTACAATTTATCAACAATATATGTCATTCAACCATCATTCATCTACCACGTGCACCAATTCTATATACCAATCATCCACCATTCATCAATAATATATCAATCGCCGTTCATCAATACTGTCCAGTACTTCAGTTTTGATTTCATTACAGTCCATCATTATTACAGAAGTCGCATATCTGACTGAGTTTTTTTCAAGAAAATAGAGTCCTGCAAAAAATACAGACCATAGTTATACAAATATTTAACTATATGCATCACAATTAATTACTGAAATTAAATAAGATTACATTGTCTTTTTGGAATCCACGGTCTCAATTATCTTCCTCCCCTTTGTATGTCTTCATATGTCTAATAGAATACACTCCCCAGTGTATTAAAATGAATGATGAACTGTATTATCATGAAATATGTTTTGTACAGATGTCAATGATAAGTTGTGTGTGTAAATTATTCAAATAGACACATTGATTTTTCAATCACTGTTTCAGTCTTCAAAATGAAGGATGAAATGTATTTTACTGAAAGATGATTTGTACATATGTGAAGGATAAGATGTGTGTGAAGGATAAGGTGTGTGTGTGTAAATTATTCAAATAGACACAATGATGGTTCAATCAAGGTTTCAGTCTTCCAAATGAAGGATGAAATGTATTATAATGAAAATGATTTGTACAGATGTGAATGATAAACTTTTCTGTGTGTGTAAAATATTCAAATAGAAAGTGATTGTTCAAGCACCGTTTTAGTCTTTCAAATGAAGGATGAAATGAATTATAATGAAAGATGATTTGTACTGATGTGAAGGATAAGCTGTTATTACCTTTTGTTGTGGAGATCCGCTCATTATGAAGTTGGTTTTATCTAGAAATTTAACCACGTCCTAAGAACAAATAATAACTGTTTAGAAAAATAAGAATTTATTAAAAAAATTACATCTTTAATTGAAACTTACATATCGTTGTTAAGCTGCTCTTGCTTGTTCTTTTGATGGATCCATTCCACTACAAGTCATAAAACGTGTCATTGAATGTACTGTATGTGTAGATAAAAAAAATTGAAATCGTGAATGAATCTAAAATAGCAAATGCCCTCAAAAACCGACAAAACCTGTCATTTATTTTATTTCACACAATAATCAAATCGAAGAATAGATTATTAGCTCGCACAATTGACTAAATCTTGGTTGAATTCCAGACAAGCATTTTCCAAGTCTATTGCTACACCAGAAATCAATACTGCATCAAAAAGTGTAGTGGCATCTTCAATCATGAACACAATTAAATCACAACTTCAAAATGTAGAGAATGACTACACCAAATTACTACACCATAAATTAGTATGACAAATGTTTATGAACTTCAAAATGTAGAGAACCTTAACTAACTTCAAAATGTTGTTGTTGCTAACAATTATTAACTAATTACGGTTATTAGACAAATAAGTGTTAGAAATTTCACGAAATCATGATAAATGAATTACCTAGGGTTACGTATTTTTATTGCAATATTATATTTAGGATCAAGGTTGGGCACACGAACAACAAATCTCAATGCATTGAACATCTTCAAAAGTTTCAAGAAAGCCTCATCCATTTGCGCCTGATTCCACTTAGCAGGGTCAAAAAGGAACTCACCGTAAAATATCATCTAAATATATATTTTTGACATGTGACATACTGTTATACAGTGTTCAAATGGAAAATCTAAGATATTTGCAATGAAATACTAACATGTGAGCTAAAATAAAATGACTTTACACTTTAATTTTGGTCTCACGATAAAATATAGTTTTATGACTTTTATCATCTTAATTTGTTACTTATATTCAAATTAGTTTAAAATCACTGAAAAAAAGTCCACAAAATACCATGAACTAACTGCAAATTGCACATTTGAGAATGAGTGATTATCAAATTATCATCAAATACAAGGGGGTAATCAAGACATGAAATTAACCTAAACCACAAAATCCTGTTACATTTAACTTAAAATGTGCAACATATGTACACACCATACGATATTGCTTTGCTACGTTACACTAAAGTATCACAAATTAGTGGAGCAAGAATAAATATCAACTTAAAGGTACAAGGCCCAAAAACCCAGATCATTAAACCTCAAGCACACACATGCGTCAAAAGTAAGAAAATGATAATAAAATCATAATGATTGTCGACATGATACATATAATTAGAACGGAAAAATCTCAAAAATGAACTCAAACTTCAAAATCACTGAACCAAATCAAATTGATGGATCAAATCACATTTACAGGGACTAGGGTTTTCAGAAATTTGTTTTTACCAAATTCATGAATTTAAGAAAATTACCTAGGTTTTGTATAATCGAATTTAGATCGGTCAATTTCTTCCGAGCAATCTTTCAATATCAGCGGCGGTGAGACAATTTGAAAGCTTGGAGACGGGAGGAAGAAATAGCTTCGGTTTGATTGTCGTGCACGCGCGATGACGGAGAAGAATGTTGGTGAA
Source organism: Euphrasia confusa (assembly GCA_954870475.1). Lineage (NCBI taxonomy): Eukaryota > Viridiplantae > Streptophyta > Magnoliopsida > Lamiales > Orobanchaceae > Euphrasia > Euphrasia confusa. The sequence continues at coordinate 8,525,003 of OX940949.1, forward strand.
TGTTGAGAAGAAATAACTTCCGCCCGACGTTCTCATCCCCGAATTCATAGATCTCTGAGGCGCAACTTTGAAGATGGATTTTAAGAAATTAAACCTCTGCAGTTGAAGCACCGCGAGAGAGAATCAGAGATTATTGAATTGTGACGTAAGCAAAAATGAAATTGGGCTGGACTTTTAATACGTTGGGCCTGGAGCAAGATGCCCATCTTGCTCCTTAGGTGTAAGATATAAGGTCTCCTCCCTCCTTCCCTTAACACTATGCATAGAGAAAATGACATAAATTAAGAAAAAGTGATTTTTTGTGTGTTTTATAATATAAAGTATGAGTATAATAGGTATTGATGTGTAAGTAATAAAGTAGATAGTTGAAAAAATAGTGGTATAAGAGTAAATAAATGTATATTGGGAGGATAAAATTGTGAAAAGACATTCCATTTATGGAATGTGCACTGTTTTAAGGGATGAACTAAAAAGGAAAGTATGCATTGTTTTAAGGGAAAGAAAAAGTATTTGTTTTTGGGTGATTATAATTGAATCTATGCACTTAGAAAAGTAGATTATTTTGGTTTAAATTTCATTAGGAAATGAAATAGTATAAACATTTTGTAAGATAATAATTGATCAATTTTTATTAAAAATAATTGTCATGATAAAAATTACTAAATCCTGCTCAAAAAGTATAAAATTTTAATTTTTATACAAATGAATTTAACACCATTCAATTCGACTCCATTGTTCGTATAAGCAGTATAGCATTGAATTAAAGTCAAGTGACTACAAATTACATTATTTATAAAATGTCATTATAATTTTTGTCCGTGCAATAAATTACATTAGGATTATTAGATAATCTAGCTATTTTTTTGCAAGTTAAATTTAATTTTTGGAATATAATGTAGCTATTTTTTTTTTTTCACATCAATTGCTTAGATAATTAGACCAGCGCGTGCGCTGGGAGTGGTTGAAATTTAAACTTGAGTCACCGCACATATTTATTTTCTTATATTTTTTTAAGAAGTAAAAAATAAAATGACCGTTTCTCCATTCAACTACACAAAAACTCAAACTTTGTCTTCTCAGATAATTTACCTTTAAAAAAAACAGCAAATAATTATTTTTATACAGTGAGGAAGAAAGCGACGCATGTAGATGTAGTCCAGTCCTTCTCTTTCCAGATACGCCTTTGCCATAATTTCAGACCTAAACATGGTCGCCGGAAAAGTCAAGTCGGCGATGGGTCTGCAAAAATCTCCGGCCGTCCCGAAACCAAAGCCCGAACCCTCCCCGCTCTCAAAGTCCGGCTCCGTCAAGCAGCAGAAGCTCTCCGGGGGCTCCGGATTCTCCCGGTCCTTCGGCGCGTACTTCCCACGCTCCTCCGCGCAGGTCCAGCCCCGCCCTCCCGACGTCTCCGAGCTCATCCGCGTGGTCGAGGCGCTGCGGGAGAGCGAGTCGCGGTTGAAGACGGAGCTGCTGGAGCAGAAGCTGCTGAGGGAGTCCGTCGCCATTTTACCCGTGCTGGAGAGCGAGATTTCCAGCAAGGAATCGGAGATCCAGCGGTCGAGGAAGAAGATCGACTGCCTCGAGATGGAGAACGAGAGGCTCCGCCACGAGAACGAGTTCCTCCACATCGAGCTCGCCAACCAGAACCGCAAGTACGAGGACAAGATCAACCGCATGCAGGCCGAGCTCTCCGACATCAAAACATCCGTTGCGGCGGAGGCGGCGTCTTCTTCTTCCAACGGCCCGATGCTCGTCGACGTCACCAATCATTATCAGAAACCTGGGTTGTCCGCCAAGTGTTTGAGAAAATGCGTGACCCAGAATAACATCAGTTTCTGGGAAAGCGCGCAGTCGAAGAACGAGGCTGAACCCACCGAAAGGCCTAAACATTCCCGATTCCATTCCGAGGAGGTTCTGGAAACTTCCGACGCGCTGCCGGTGATTTCCAGATCACGCGCTCCACGCGTGCCCAAACCGCCGCCACTTCGAACATCAGCTCACGATTCGCCCGACCGCACATTGGCGGAGATTTCCAACATTCCACCTCCGCCGCCGCCGCCTCCATCTTCGAAGCTCCCTCCACCGCCACCTCCTCCGCCGCAGAGACTTCCGGCGCAAGGTAAGGCGAAAACGCCTCCACCTCCGCCCCTGCCCCCAAAGGAACCGAAGGCGGCGAAGGTAAGGAGAGTACCGGAGGTGGTCGAGTTTTACCACTCCCTGATGCGAAGGGACTCGAATTTCCGCCGGGACTCCGGTGGTGGCGGAGGCCTCTCCGATGCATCGGCCGGAGCCATGGCGAAGGATATGATCGGAGAAATTGAAAACCGTTCATCACATTTACTGGCGGTAAGTCACCGAGTTAACCTTTTAACGGCCCTTTGTCACGGACGGACGTTGTTCTTGTCTCGTGTTGTCCTTTTCCAGAATCAATTTTGGTTTTTGGAATTTTGTTATCATTATTATTCTATTCATGAGGAAAACAGTAACAGAAATTTTCAATTTTAATTCGAAATGTATATAATTTGTTGAAATTTATTACAGATCAAGACAGATGTCGAAACCCAGGGTGATTTCATAAGGTTCTTGATTAAAGAAGTCGAAGGCGCTGCTTTCACCGACATTGAAGACGTTCTTCCGTTTGTTAAATGGCTTGACGACGAGCTCTCGTACTTGGTATTCACTGCAAATTTTGAGGGAGGCTAATGTTATAGTATTATTTTTGTTTAAGCTTAATTGTGTGAGTGAACTGTTGAAGGTTGACGAGAGGGCTGTTTTGAAGCACTTTGATTGGCCGGAAAAGAAAGCAGATGCATTAAGAGAAGCTGCGTTCGGATATACGGATTTAAAAAAGCTTGAATCGGAAGCTTCTTCATTTCGCGATGATCCTAGGCAGCCTTGCGCCTCTGCCCTGAAGAAAATGCAATCTTTGTTTGACAAGTAATTTCATTTTGAATTTATCTTACTCTGTTGTAATTAATTTATCATCATAGAATTACTACAATGGTGGTGTATTGGCTGCAGATTGGAGCATGGGGTTTATAATTTGTCGAGAATGCGAGAAACGGCTACGAAGAGATATAACATGTATCGAATCCCAATGAATTGGATGATGGACACAGGCATTGTGAATCAGGTAAAACTCCTGCTAACCGAAAACTAAAGGCTTTTCTCACTAGCAAAATCGTAATGAACTCGTCTGCAGATTAAGCTTGCTTCAGTAAAATTGGCAATGAAGTACATGAAGAGAGTGTCGGCAGAGCTCGGATTGGTCGGAGGTGGTGGTGGTCCTGAAGAAGAAGAGCTTATAATTCAAGCCGTCAAGTTTGCATTTCGCGTACATCAGGTATTTCATACATCATGTTACATATGTTTTTCTTATTGCATTTCGTATTGACTTGTGTGAATATCTCAGTTTGCGGGTGGTTTTGATGTGGAGACGATGAGAGCATTTCAAGAGCTGAGGGAGAAAGCTGAATCGTGCCATAGATCTACTTGCAGGCCACCATCAGGTTCTCCTTGGTAGCAAACTCTGCTTCACAAAATGGCTACGAATTATAATGTATTTTATCATATACTGTATAACTATATTATTTTTGTTTCTTACTCTATGTTCCCTATTGTTGTTGTAAAGAAAAGATGAACCCAACATTTGTGAATACAGCTCTCAAAATTGATTTATTCATTCATTCATTCAATAACACAAAAATATTGCCACTAGAACTAGTTAAGATCCTACATGCTATTTCAATATTCAACACTCCGAAAACTATTGTGAAGCCATTCTGAGAAGGCAACATCGATCGTGAAAATATGTTTATTTTGCAGTATTAAGTAAGTTTAAATCGAACTGTAAGCCACATCAGTTGAATTTTCATGATATTTCTTTTTTCAAGAATCTGCAAACATTACCATTTACCAATAAGAAAGTCCAAAATGCTGCACTCTCATTTTGAAAATTCATCTTTCTTGTATATTATAATGAGCAACGGTAATCTGCTTTGACTGTATAACGGGTTTTTAAGATATACAGTACCATCTTTTAATCATTATTCCTTTTTTTTTTCAAATAAAATACTTTTTCACTTTTATTTAAAATTTGATTCCTCTGCTTTGAATCTTTTAAAGATACTCAACAAAAGAAATTCATCATTGATCAATGATCAATCAATCACACAAGTGCCGCATACAGGAGCTGGTTCCAAGTATCGGGCAATCCCGGGAGGCACCAATGACTGCAATCATTGCCGCTCTTATCTCTGCCATATTTCGACGGGTGTGCATCTTTTCTCAACTGCGACAGAGTCGTAACATCGAGCAGATAAACCGGCTTTCTCATTTGTCTCAAAACTTTGTCGACTATAAAAGCCTCTCGAGGTTTCCCTGTCGGATAAGTAGATCCATTGATGGGCCTTTGCTCCCCAAAACAACCCCCCCTTGAACCCCAATCCAGACCCCTATTTCATCAAATCAAATGATCAACATTACTAAATATATTTTGTTATACAAATAAAAAAATGGTTAATTGTTTTTTAATTTACCTATAGTGATTAGGGGAAATCCCTTGGAAGAAGACTTTAGTCTTGGATGGATCCACATTTTGGTCAACCCAGTTCGCCCAAGTAGTCAACCCCTTCTCAAATGCCACGAAACGGTCCATGTTTCTGGTTATGGTCGAACCGTCTTGAATAAAGTCCCAACTGCAAATGTATCACATTGGATTCAAAATTACGATGTTGTTGGGTCATTTTACGACTACGTACGTAGAAAAGACGTTTGTACCCTTGAGCTTTTCCGACGTGGGGCCACCAATGCCACGTGTTGAATATCAACATGTCCATTCCTCTCCATGCGTTTCCTTGTTGAATGGAGTCTAACTTCAGAACTAAGCCTTTCCCTGCTTCTGGTACTACATCTACCAAGTAATGGCTCGTGTAGAGATACACGCTCAATCGGTAGTCCTATACGTATAAAAATGAATTTTACGTCGATTTATTTTTATCATGAGACGATCTGACGATTAGACTGTAAGTTAAGAATTTCGATCACTGACCTCAAATATAACATACGAAATCGGGCTACGCCTGACGTAGGTGGTTCGACCCTTTGGGTCCGCGGCATGCAACAAACAAACTAGAGAATTCCACTGATTCAAACTTAGTGAATCACCTACGAACATTATCTTCTTCCCACTCCATCTTCTTAAAAAATCCAATCCATTAAACCTGTAATCATCAATACATGTACGTATATATTACTACTTCCGTCTCAACTATATATGCACATTATTCATTTTTGGAATTCCGAACTCTTAAAAAATTATTTTACTTTTTTCACTTTAAAATACAATGTTACCTCTACTTTTTTCACAAAATTTTTAAACTTTATTTACAACTTATTTACTTTTTAACTCAAAATTACATTTTTTTCTTCTAATTTTTGATAAAAATTAACATTTTTCTTAATGTACATGTCTTCTATATTTGGGAACGAGGTAGTAAAAATCATTATTTAATTTAACTTTTTTGGTACCACTAATAAATTACATGTCTCAATAATTTATTTTTAGACGACAAAATTGACTTTTAAAAAGTTCGCTTCTTATGTCTCAATCCGTTTGATTTCGGATTGAGATCAAGACCGAATAGAGATCTTAAAATTTTAAATAAAATTATAAAATTACCAATAAAATTAAAAATTAAAATAAAATTAAATATTATCTTCTTATAAAATAATCAAAATACAAATAAAATTAAATTAAATATTATCGACTTTTATATATATATATATATATATATATATTGATTTGATTTAAAATTTTAATTTCAACCATAATTTATTAAATAAATAAAGTATTCAATTTAAAAGATTTTTTGTAATTTTTAAAATATTAGTATTTAAATATTTTCGGAACAAAATATATATAAAAAAATTAAATTATTATGAAATATTATGAGATTGTGAAAATATATTAATTAAGTAATAAATTTAATTGAAAGTGTAAGTATTATTTTGATATTTTTATTAATTTATGTGAACAAATAAAAAATTTATTTGCGGGATAGAATCTTCCGTCCTATTATGAATTTAAAAAATTCAACTTAAAAAATTATTCTGGGGTGGAATCTTCCGTCCCATTATGAATTTAAAAAATTCAACTTAAAAAATTATTCTATATTAAAAATCTCTAATAAATTTGTGGGTGGAATCTTCCGTCCCAATATGAAAAATTTATTATTGATATAAAATTAATTTGATAAACTACTCTTATTCATAATTAAAAAAACTTGAATTATTTAATTATAATGAAACTTATTCTATATTAAAAATCTTCCTAATAAATTTGCGGGATGAAATCGTCGCAATGCGTCCTATTACGAAAAAAATAAAACGTGCGAGATGAGACGAGATTGTCATTTTTAAAATTGATTTTGTCTCATCCACTAACTTTCGAAATGAGATCCAAACGATATTAAATTTTTGAATAAAGTGTTCATCCCTATAACACAACAGTATACAATAAAAACAGTGACGAACCTGGGTAAATTACAAGATGCCGGTTTCCACGAGTACTTTAGGAATAATTTGTCGGGCCGCCCGAACTTCAAACAAGCGAATTCAGAATCTAAAAATGGGCAGGTTGAAGAGTCGTAAGATGGGCCTAATGAAGAATCAAAAGCCCAATGACCAGTAAATAGGTTGCACGGCCCATTTGAAATAGAAGTTTGATTTTGGGACAATGCATTTGCTGAGACAAAAAACACCAGGAAAAAAATGTGTACCAAGGTTTGGTACTTCAATTCCATGGTTGAATATTCATATATTGGACATGTTGTGGAATTATATAGACAAATGATGATTTAGCAATTTTGGAAAATAGTCCGATTTTGTATTTATATGTAGTAGATTTTGTATTTCTAGTTTAGATTAAAAGTAATTAACTTAAATGGATTAATTGTATTATTAATTAATTAATTATATTTGGTAAGGTCAATTATATTTTGATAATTTAATACAGAACCTACTACCTATATAATCAAGTGTTTTAGTAATTCATAAAGAGAAAAGCAAATATGAAGCAACTTTAATTAAGTTTTTTTTTAAAATAAATTATAATTATTAATTTACAATTATGTCATTATTTAATTTAATTAACTATTTATACAGTAAATTATAATTATTAATTTACAATTATGTCATTATTTAATTTAATTAACTATTTATAAAGCTAGTAGGCACATTTTGTTTAGTAAAATGGTGTTTGATACACAAAAAAAAAAAAACCGTTTTTACTTTTAAAATACAATTTTGCACATAATTTATTTATTTACTTTATAAACTTCACAATTATTTTATTTTTTAATTAAAAAAATATTTTTATTTTTTACATTTGATTAAAAAATCAAAAAACAATATTTTTCTTAATTTTCTGCTAAAAAAAGTCTAGCATCTATTGTGGAAGAGAGTATTAAAAATCACAATTTTTTTTTTATTTTGATTATTACACAAGAAATTTATCATATTTACTACGTGCACTGAATTATTGCAAGCAGCGCGAGCGCAGTCACTGCACCTGACAGGAATGCTCTCCTCCCATCACAGGATTTCTCAATCTCCCCGCGGATGACGTGGCACTGCTACGCAGTCACTGCACCTGACAGGGAATGCTCTCCTCCCATCGCGGGATTTCTCAATCTCCCCGCGGATGACGTGGCACTGCTACGTTGACATTATTAACCTATTAACTGTGTTGCTTTTTTTTCGAAATTCATAATATTAAATTAATAATTAATTAAATTAATACTTTAATATCCATCTTCCCCTTCTCTCTCAATTATTATCATTGTTTTTATAAGAACTCAAATCTGTTATATCGGAATAACTGTTCATTGAAAATTATTAGAGATTGAATTTTTGTTTGATTTCAAAAGACAATCGGACTCAAATCGTCATAGCAAATTGATTCTCTCTCTCATCTAACCAAGGTATCAGAAAATCAATGACAAGAAAAATCGATTCGTATAGAATTAAAATTTAGCGAGATAGAAAAACGGTGGTATGGGTGGCGAGATCGCCATGGCCATGGTCGGGTTGGAGCCGCAAATCTAAGTGGTTGTAATCATCGAAAAGCGATGAAAATTTAGAGAGTGAAACAAGTTGGGATTTAAAAATGAAATTACGTCTTCGACGTATGATACCAACTTTTCGTGAAGTTGGACTTAAAGGCACGATCAGCAGTTTCAGTCAAGGTAACAATCACACAAGTTCGTGGAATGAAAGACGGAAGACAAAGTTATGTAATATGTTTCATTCCATTGAAAAACGAAACTAAACTATTACACTGAGTATGGTAGGCAAAACGATTACAAGAAGTTTCCCGAGTGTCGCAACAACTCCCACTAACTTGTAATCTAGCACACGAGTACCTAGAGCTAAATCTCCTAACTCTATTCTTGGCACAAGGCGCAAAAGCTACTACACAAACTCGAAGCTCGAAGCTGTCGTTCACGATTCTAAAAATCAGATTTCGTTCTCTCAAAATCGTCAACTGGTGAAATCGAAATCCATGGGTTTATATAGGCAGCCCGCACATGTGAGGTGATGACGTGGTACGTTCTGGTTGGTCACATGCTCGGCTGATGTCACTTTTCCATGGATGACATCACTCTTGTAGAACCTGGATTCTTGAATCTTGGAATCTTGAATCTTTGATTCTTGAATCTTCGAATCTTGAATCTTCAATTTCAAAATCACAACTTCAATTCAATCTTGACTCCATCGATCTCAATTCTTCATCTTCAATTTCTTGTGAAAATCTCTAAGTGTTGAAGCCTCGGAATCTCATCGTCTTCATGGTCGTCGATATTATTGAAGTAGAAAAAACTGGAACCATTCTTCATTCCTTGATTTGTGTACTTGGTGAAAGGAATCACGTTGAAAGTACTTAGGTGAAAAACGTCGTTGAAGAATGTCATAGTCGCAGGCACCGTGCCTTGAGGACAAGCGTCACCGAAACCGTGCCAGTGCAAAACCGGCGACAGGAGTCGCCGATTCCATGTCATAGCTCCAATGCACACAAACGGCGACACTGGTCGCCGTTCCATGAAGTTGCCAAAAACGGCGACGCTGGTCGCCGTTCCAAGAAATGCCAGATGCGGCGACGCTGGTCGCCGTTCCACGCCAAGTCTCAAAGCGGAGACTGTTGTCTCCTTTCCATGTCATGCACCAAAGGCGGCGACTCCTGTCGCCGTTCCTAGCGTGCCATAGGCGGCGACTCCTGTCGCCGTTCCTCGCGCATTCCATCATTCCAAAACCGGAGACTCTAGTCTCCTTTTCCATGCACCTGCAATCCTGAAACTCAACAAAAACACAAGTACAAAAACGTTGTCGCCAAAAACAACATTTACAATCTCCCCCTTTTTGGCACAACCCATAAAAACAAAGTTAAGTGAAAAACGAGATAAACATATCTCCCCCTCAATCGAATATATCAACAAAAACAAGCTAAGTAAAAGATGGAAAAACATCAATCATATAATCAATGAAAAACCAAACAAAACTTAGCCAAATATCTCAAACCAAACATCAAATACTTAGATAAAAAATCAACCCAAAAACATTATCCAAGAGAAGAGAAATATGAAAAACATATGCATGAAGGAATTCAGAGTTTGATGCATGCAAAACAAAATATGAAAAACGAGTTCAAGAGTTATGAAAAACTAAAAAAAAAGAAAACTTAAAAAAAAAACTTGAACTTGGATTTTGAACTTAAGATCTTGACTCTTCATTCCTTTGGCGAGCCAGCTGGAGTGGATTCACGTTCTGGACTCTCCAGCACTTCTTCTTCGTCCTCGCCGTAGTCAAATCCGTCATCAGAACTTGATTCATCCTTCTCATCCTCATCAGTCTCTTCGCCTAGACCAAAAATTTCGTACTCACCGAAATCTTTTCCACCTTCATCTTCAACATCAATGACATTGACATCGTCATTATCATCTTGATCTTTCAGTCCATCGGACGGCATCGCCCTCGACACCTCCGGATTTGACGTTTCCCCAACCTTAGCTTTTCCTTTGCGAGAAGCCATTATCACATCATCAAAAATTTCCTCATCGGTCTTCTCACCATCATCAGCATCATCAGGAATACGTTCAACAGAGATGTTGTTTCCTTTGGACAGCTGAATATGCGCCTCTTGGATAGCATCCCTAACCATCTTCAAAATGAATGTATCCTTCAAACTTGCATCGGGGGCTCCAACATCACCGAGTCCTCCCCCTTGTTGGATCTCACGCTGAAGTTTGTCAAAAGATGACTTTTGTTTCTTCTGTGCGTCAATCATCCTGTTATAGGCTAAGGCATGTTCTTCCTGACGCTTTTCCAGAGCAAGGGTGTCAGCATAAAACTCCTTTACGCAAGCTGATGGCACTACAGCTCGATGACTGTGGATAGGATGATAGGGATTCTTGTAAGAAGGAATATTGGAGTTAGGTCCAAAACCGCGAGGAACGATTCTGGGTTCATGTGAAGTTCGAGGTTCCGTCTCAGCAGCTGCAGCTGTCGATTCATTTTTCTGTCTCTTGGCCGGAGGAGACTTAGGTTTCTTGGCTACTGATTTTCGCTTCTTTTTCTGTGGAGATGGTGGAGGAGTAAGAATTTCCGGTAGCGCATTCCGATCAACAGTCTCGAGCCAAGGGAGATCGATAACACGTTTGTTCGGATTCAAGTACGTGCCAGTGATCTTGACGGCGCCATTTTTCTTCAACTTTTTCTCAAAGTCTGTATCAGGTGTGAACCCTTGGGCATGTAGCATGCCGTAGATCAAACAGGGATGAGTAAGTTGAAGTCTCTGTTCCTCTGGCAACCCAGCTTGCTGAATTATAGTCTCGTCCGTCGTTCTAGCAATCTTGCATAAGTCATTGAAAATAATTTTTCCAAGATTGATTTGTTCGCCACAGCCAAGGCGAAAAATGATATGCATAAGTTCCGGAGTTAGCACGGATTCGTCCTTGTATGCTGTCCAGTTGGACATGCCAAGTCGCTGCAAAATGCCATAGAAGGCAGACAGCTTGGACGGCGGCGGCAGTTCAGACCTAACCTTCTTTTGAGTGATGAAGGTGCCAATGGTCAAGTCTTCAGCCCTTTCCTCAGCCGAGGGCGAAGCCCAGTTGGAATCAACTTCCAAACGTTCCAGAAACTTGTTGATGGAGAATGGACGGAATTTGTACAACTTGTCGCGAAAGATAAAGCAGCCATACAGACGACTCTTCGGATTTGCAAAGTCGGGAGACAAGCTGGCGTAAAATTTGTAGAGAATGGGAATGGAATATCGGTAAGTCAGGTTGACAGATTTTAGCATATGCATTTTGCTAAGGAAATCAGTGATGCCATGCCGTTCGTAGTCTTCCTTCAGAATAGTGCGATCAGTGAGGATCGGTAATTTTTGAATGAGTTTGTGGCGACGTTCAGCAGTCGCAGTGAAGAAATCAGGAGAGTGAGGTTTCGGGCATTCTGAAAATTCTGAGATGTAACTGAACCCGTCAGTTGACTTTTGGGATCCAGCTGATCCCGTAGAACGTGGTGGTTTCTGAGAGCTATGAGTTCGAGACTTCTCGACTTGGCCACCAGAGGTTTTCGTAGTTGGTTTCTTGCCTTCGGCACTCCCAGCTGGAGTCGCCGGTTTCTTACCTGAGCCAGACGGCTTAGCAAGTTTTGGGTCAGTGGCAGCAGTCACAGTGGCTACCGAAGGAATGTTAACAACTTTCTTTCCTTCCTTAGTTATCTCGCCAGCTGCGAGTAACCTATGGTATTCAGCCCTACTCACCACACCAGAATAAATACGAACCGACGACACTTTGTCTTTGCCTGGCTGACGGACAGATGAGTGTGCCGGTTTGGCAGTAGTAGTCAGTTCAATGGACGGTTCAGTGGACGCAGCCTTGCGTTTTTCAACTTTGTCCAAGTGAGCCTTTAGCTCTTCATAAGCCGCTTTCTTGGACGTGGGCGAAGGAGCTTTCTCAAATTGTTCATTCAGATAGACAGTCATGTCAGCGAGCATGTCATCTAAGTTCTTAGCAGCAGACATATCGAAAAATTTGGAAAAATTCTAACACTTGACGAAAAATTCAATCACGGAAACGATGGACAGGGCGCCGGGTGCGCGAAGCTAGAGTCGCCGGATGCAACGGAGTATGGACAAGCTAAGAACCTAGGAACAACGGACAAGCAGTCAGCAGCTGAGAGTCGAGAGTTCGAGAGTTTCTAGAGTTCGATGTAAGCGTAACGAAGTAGGTTTCACCCGGGGCCTATATATAGGAAAATTTTGGGCCGCCCGTCCGGGTTTGAAAAACACAGCTCAAGACCTGTAAAAAGCCCATCGAGAGTCGGAAAGACGAAGATGAGTGTCATCGGTTTGAGTTCCGAAGTGCGAGTCTCCGGAAGGTGGACAAGACGCTGGACCAGGGAACGCGGCATGGAGTCGCCGCTTTTCCAGCGACGCTGGTCGCCGGTTTTTCGGCGACAGGAGTCTCCTGTTTTCGGCGTCAGTCGCCGATTTTGGCTATGGGCATGAGTCGCCGATTTTGGTTTTTGGAGACGCGAAATGAAACATGTTGAATCTCCGTTTTTGGAGAATGGAGTCTCCGATTTTGATTTTTCAATATCACCAACAGTTGAACTTTGTCGTCGCTGCACTCAATGTTTAGACTTCCAAGATGGTAAACCACATAGCCCTGAATATGAACTACAGAAATGCCAAAACAAAAACAACACATCCCGAGTTAGACAATCAAGAGTTCAACACACGCAAACATTCAAACACATTTTAGTGGAGATTCGAGGGGTGATATTAGGCAATGAAGAGCAAATATTTTCCCAGAAAAGAGACACTTTCATCATTTTTCCAAAACAAAAATTTCACACGAGGTGAATAGAACTTTGAGATAATGGAAGAATCTCTCATAATAAAACCGGTGAGATGGACCGAAGTATGTGATAGACATGTTTACTTGTCCTCCGTCTCAGTCACAAGGAAGCAGTTGTGTTTCGTCGAAACATATTGGCAGAGTTAGCACCGCACAAGAGATTTTAATTCATGAATGCAAGGTGAACTTTTAGGGCACTCCACTTGGGACTAAGCGTTACTACAATCAGAGGGGAGCAAGGTTCGACCTGCGTCCTCCAGACGAGTTTTAGCTTTAGAGATGAAATGCAACAGACGCTCATTACAGCAGTCAGAGGGGAGCGAGGATCATCCCGCATCTCCGAAGTGTGATGGTTGAGCATCTTAAATTATGGCGTCCATGTGCTACCTTTCGAAGAGGGGAGCCGGCGGACAACGTGATCCGGCGTCCTCCGTTACTCGGTATTATGGATCTATGCAGATGATAGCTTATGGGAGTTTTAATGCCAAGTTCACATGTTTGCATTCAGCGGAATAAATACTCTTGGGTCCGAAGACTAAAGCAGCCTCAAATCCATGTTTGTCTGACTAGACTAATCCACAACGATTCCGAGTGCATATTCAGAAGTAAAGAAACTACTCTTTCAGACTTCAAAAATTTTCGTGAACTCTTAGAGAGAACACATGCAGAGAGAATTCCTTAAAGTTTTGAATCTCTCAAAGTCAAGAGGTTTGGTAAAGATGTCAGCAAGCTGTTTTTCCGTTGAAATATGCTGTAGACTGACTATATCACGATCAACCAAATCTCTAATGAAATGATGTCGAATGTCGATGTGTTTAGTTCTTGAGTGCTGGACAGGATTTTCGCTGATTTTGATAGCACTCTGGTTATCACAATACAGCACTAATGGATCACTCTCAAGAAGATAGTCATTCAACATTTGTTTCAACCAAAGTAGTTGAGTGCAGCAACTGCCAGCTGCAACGTACTCCGACTCGACAGTGGACAATGCGATGCAATTTTGTTTTCTACTATGCCAGGACACGATATTATTGCCAAGGAAGCAACAACATCCGGAGGTACTCTTTCGTTCGTCCGTGTCTGTCGCCCAGTCGGCATCTGAAAAACCGACAAGGTTGGATGAAGTGTCGCGCGCATACCACAGACCTAGCTGAGAAGTTCCAGAGATGTAGCGGAGAATCCGTTTCACAGCTCGTAGATGGTCCTCCTTTGGATCAGCTTGGTACCTGGCACACATACAAACACTAAACATAATGTCAGGACGAGTGGCAGTTAAATAAAGTAAACTCCCAATCATGGAACGATAAATAGTTTGGTTTACACTCCGACTTTTCGTTGACGTCGACAGGCGTTCCGTAGTTGCCATAGGAGTGTTTGCTGGCTTGGCATGATGCATTTCAAACCTCTCAACCATGTTTTTGGCATACTTACTTTGAGATACAAAAATCCCATTTGGTCGTTGAGAAATCTGAAGGCCAAGAAATTGGTGCAGCTCTCCCTCAAGACTCATCTGAAAGGTCGAAGACATAGCTTCTGTGAATGAAGTCACGAGTTTGGAACAAGTCGCTCCGAAGACAATGTCGTCAACGTAAATTTGGGCAACAATCATGTGTTTGCCTTCTCGCTTGATGAACAAAGTTTTGTCCACCGATCCACGCTCAAAGCCGAATTTTAGAAGAAAATCCGTAAGACATCCGTACCAGGCGCGAGGCGCTTGTTTCAAGCCATATAGAGCTTTGTGAAGCTTGTAGACATGGTTTGGCTTTTTTGGATCCTCAAAACCCTTAGGTTGGGCAACGTAGACTTCTTCTTCCAGAACACCGTTTAAGAAAGCAGCTTTGACGTCCATCTGTCGAAGTTTGATGCCAAGATGGCATGCAATAGCTATTAAGAGTCGGATGGACTCAATTCGTGCGACCGGAGCAAAAGTTTCATCAAAATATATGCCTTCCACCTGGGCATATCCTTGGGCAACAAGACGAGCTTTGTTTCGGACAACTTGGTTATGCTCATCTGTTTTATTCTTGAAAATCCATTTAGTTCCAACAATATTGATGTTTGAAGTACGGGGAACTAAGGACCAAACATTATTCCGCGTGAACTCATTCAACTCTTCTTGCATGGCCATGATCCTAAAATCATCTTGCATGGCTTCCTTGTAATTTTTCGGCTCATTTTCGGAGAGAAAGCAAGTGATGCCGATTTCATTACACACGGCAGAAGTACAAATGTTGTAGAGTTCGTCGGGAGAGTTCATTGGTTTCTTTGAGCGTGTAGTTCGCTCATTCAAACTTCCGATCATTTGGTTCGGTGGGTGACGTTTTTGAATATGACCAGGTGCCTCTCTCGGAGCGTCAGCTGGGTTTTCAACTTGATCATCATCGTCATCCTCAGTTACCGAAGTGTCATCGTTTCGGTTGCTAGACTCTCCAATTTCAGGTGAAGTATTAGGAGTAGCATTTTCGGAAGTCACAGTAGTGGGTGTTGAAGGAAATGTTCGAACTTCAAGAATTCCTTCCTTAACCCAATCAGCCTCTGCATCTTTTCCTAGGAAGTCTTGTTCATCAAAATTGATGTTGACAGTTTCTATGACTTTCCTCGTTCGTAGATTGTACGCACGGTAGGCATGACTGTTTTGGCTATAGCCAACGAAAATTCCACGATCTGCTTTGGCGTCAAATTTCTTTAGAGGATCACGATCCTTCAAAATATAGCAAGTACAACCAAAAACACGAAAGTGTGCCACCGAAGGTTTCTTGCCATTGACAAGTTCATAGGCAGTAGCAGTAGTGCCAGATCGAATACTTATTCGATTCAAAATGTAGCCAGCTGTAGAGACAGCTTCTGCCCAAAAAGTTCGAGCCAGATTTTTAGAAATTAACATCACACGCGCCATCTCTTGCAGTGTTCGATTTTTCCGTTCGGCGATCCCATTTTGTTGAGGCGTTTTTGGGGCCGAGTATTCATGATGGATTCCTTTCAGCATACAAAATTCATTGAAGCTAGCATTTTCAAATTCAGTGCCGTGATCACTCCTGATCCTTTTAACCTTAGCTTCATGATTCGTTCGAATCCATTTCACAATACCTTTGAAGGCATTGAAAGTCTCATCCTTGGTCGCCAGAAATCTCGTCCATGTGTATCTGGAAAAATCATCGACAACAACCAACACATATTCTTTCTTAGCAATGCTCTTCACCTCCATTGGACCCATCAAGTCCATGTGCAGAAGTTCGAAAGGAGCTGAAGTACTCATGAGTGTTGGAAGTGCTGGATGAGGGGTTCGGGTTAGCTTGCCCTTCTGACAGTCGCCACACACTCTTTTCTCAATTTTTGGGAGTTGAGAGATTCCTCGAACTATCTCCCCCTTAACCAGTTTGCTCAGATTGCGAGTGCTAGTGTGGCCAAGTCGTTGGTGCCACAAGTCAACTTCATCAGGAACGGTCACAGAGAAGCAACTATACTCAGTTGTATAGCAATTGTTTTTAGCACGTGGACCTTCCATTATACACTTTCCCTCAACATCAAAAACTCGGCAAGATTCCTTATCAAAGCTAACATTAAATCCTTCATCACACAGCTGACTGATGGAGATTAAGTTTGCTACAAGTCCCTTGACATGGACAACATTCCTGATAGGAGGTAACCCTTTGATTTGAAGCGTTCCCTTTCCCTTGACAACACCTTTTGCTCCCCCTCCAAACACCACGGGGGAACCTGTCATCGGCTCATATTCTTTTAAGAATTTCTTTGTGCCGGTCATATGTCGGGAGCAGCCACTATCAAAGTACCAAATGCCTTTGTTGCCAGCTTCAGAAGCATTTAGTGCAACATGGCAGAAAATCAGTTCTCTTGGTTGCCAACAGCTGGTTTTAGAGTTAAGTTCAACTTTACTCTTTTGGGACTTAGTCACCCATTTCTTCTTGCTATTCATTTTGACATTTCTCTCAGTCACAGCTTTCAGAGTTGTCTTAGCTTTCGGATTTGGAGAAATGGATTTCTTCATTTCCTTAGTCGCGTCAGACTTTTTCTTCAAGGTCAAAAATTCTCTGCTCATGTCCTCTTTCATCCTGTAGCAAAATGGTCGAATGTGTCCAGGTTGGTCACAGTAGTGACATACATACTTTCTCCTTTGACGAGTTTCAACCTTTGTAGACGTCTCGACCAAAACTGTTTTAGTGCGAGAGGTTTGTCCATTTTTCTTCACGTTCTGAGATTTCTCTAAGTTCTTCAGCAACGTCTTCTCATAGGGTAGGATACCACGAGGATGTTTGACAATATTCTTCGGAAATTGATATGTCTCAGATTTTGAAGTCGAGATTATCTTTTGAGTTTTTGGTTCTGGAGACTTAGCAACCTTTTTCCCTTCAGCAATCTCCTTCCGTTTAGATGATTCAGCGTCATTCTTACTTTTATCCTCAGGCTGACCATCCGATGCCTTAACAAAACTCACCTCCTTCTTCTTTTCAGGTGTCGAGTATATAAACTCAAAAACTTTTTGGAATCCAAGACCGTAACGGTTAGGATTCATGTATGAAGCAGCATTGTCAAACACGGAAGAATTCGTGTTCATCTTCCTCAACAGCTCGTCAGTCATATGAAGTTTTTCTTTCAAGGCATATCGTTCCTTATCAGTCATGGCAAGGTCAGTTTGAGTTTTCATCAGTGATGACTTCAATTCATCATTCTCAGCATCCGAGTTCTTAAAAAGAGTCTGCAGTTTCTTCACTTCAGTTGACTCCTTTTTCAGTGACGTCTTCAGTTTAGAGTTTTCAGAACTCATTTTGTCACACAACTCTCTCAGTTCGACAACTTCCTTGAAATACTTATGTTTTTCTTCGAAAAGGTCATCAAATTTTACTTTGAGAATTGTCAAGGAGTTGTTCAACTTCTTCTTCTCATCCTCAGTCTTCTCAACTGACTTTCTCAACACTACCACTTCATCACACATCTTGAGTTGTTCATTCGAGAGTTCATTAAAGGATTCAGTCAAACACTTCAGAGACACTTCAAGAGTGCTATTTTCAGTGATAGCTGTGTCACACAATTTTTCGAGTTTAGAGTGACTCTCTTTCAGATCAGCCAGTTCAGTAGACTTGGTCACACTTTGATGGACATCAGATGCCATCTCTTCCCTTTCGACTTCAGACTCAGATTCATCATCTGAGAAAATGTTATCATCACAAAAATTTCGGTTTGTCGATGCCACACAGAAAATGTTGTCTGCAGTTGCAGTGTCTTTCAGAAATGCATCAAAAACAAAGTTTTCGACCTCCACATTTTCGAGATCAAATGATTCACCAAAAGTGACAACTAGAGCATTGTCTTCATCATCGTCAGAATTGTTGTCCTCAGACTCGTCGTTCTCAGAAATGACATCCTCATCGTCAATCACAACATAGCTAACTGGTAGCTTCTTCTTTCGATGTAAATTAGGACATTCATTTTTAACGTGTCCATATCCCTTACACTCATAGCATTGCATTTTAGAGAAATCTTTGCTAGTAGAGGAGTATGGCGAAAGTTTAGTCCCCTTGAACTTTTTGTCAGACGACGATCCCTGATTTCGGTTGTCAGGAGTATTTGGGTATGAGTTAGAACTTTTCTGAAATTTTCGAAAATTTCTCGCACGGTTCTTTCTCTTAAATTCTTGTTTCACAAGATAAGTGACTATTTCAGTCAAAGCAGCCAGTTTGTCCGGATTATTAGAGTTCATCAGTTTTTCAATTTCTTCAGTTTCCTCATCATCAGATTCACCCAGATCAGCAGACAAACTACTTTCAGTTTTCTCATTTTTCAAATGAGTCTTTCGAGAGTTGGAGCTTCTTGAACTTTTTCCTTTCTCAGAAATTTTTAGAGCAGTCATCGGTTCGTAGACAAGAGACATGTCTGGGTTGCTTCGAACTTTGAGAGTCAGGTCATAGTTTCTCAAATCAGCCATCAAGTCGGCATAGTCCCAGTTTTGGTTCTCGTCATTTCGTGCCTCGATAGTCAGCACCTTACTCTCGAACCTAGTGCTAACACTGGAGAGAACTTTCTCATATACCATGGGAGCAGGAAAAATTTCACCAAGTTCAAAAGCTTCATTCACATATCTCATGATCTTGTCCAAGTAGTCATTGATGTCTTCATCTTCCCTCATCCGGAGTTGATGGAATTGAGCAGTGATAGTTCGGATTTTTGAGCGCTTAACAGCATGACTTCCCTCACAGGTTCGTTGTAACGTTTCCCATGCATCTCTGGCAGATGTGCAATTTTTGACCAGCTGATACATACTGAGGTCCAGCCATTCACAGATAATAAGTAAGGCTTTGCTGTTAGCCGTGGACAAGTCATGTTCCTCTCTCGTCCAACTACGTTCCGGTTTTGGAATTCTCACGCCATCGGCGTCTTCCGTATATGGGCGTTCCCATCCTTCTAACACTGCCATCCAAGATCTGGAATCAAAACCCTTAATCCTAGCAGAAACTTTGGCCTTCCAGTTTGAGTAGTTCTGATGAGTTAGCATAATCGGTTTCTGGACAAACATGGACGACTCCATTGTAGCGGAAATATGAAGTCAAGTAACGGATCACGTCTTATACGTATGACGTCCCGCTCTGATACCAATTGAAATTACGTCTTCGACGTATGATACCAACTTTTCGTGAAGTTGGACTTAAAGGCACGATCAGCAGTTTCAGTCAAGGTAACAATCACACAAGTTCGTGGAATGAAAGACGGAAGACAAAGTTATGTAATATGTTTCATTCCATTGAAAAACGAAACTAAACTATTACACTGAGTATGGTAGGCAAAACGATTACAAGAAGTTTCCCGAGTGTCGCAACAACTCCCACTAACTTGTAATCTAGCACATGAGTACCTAGAGCTAAATCTCCTAACTCTATTCTTGGCACAAGGCGCAAAAGCTACTACACAAACTCGAAGCTCGAAGCTGTCGGTCACGATTCTAAAAATCAGATTTCGTTCTCTCAAAATCGTCAACTGGTGAAATCGAAATCCATGGGTTTATATAGGCAGCCCGCACATGTGAGGTGATGACGTGGTACGTTCTGGTTGGTCACATGCTCGGCTGATGTCACTTTTCCATGGATGACATCACTCTTGTAGAACCTGGATTCTTGAATCTTGGAATCTTGAATCTTTGATTCTTGAATCTTCGAATCTTGAATCTTCAATTTCAAAATCACAACTTCAATTCAATCTTGACTCCATCGATCTCAATTCTTCATCTTCAATTTCTTGTGAAAATCTCTAAGTGTTGAAGCCTCGGAATCTCATCGTCTTCATGGTCGTCGATATTATTGAAGTAGAAAAAACTGGAACCATTCTTCATTCCTTGATTTGTGTACTTGGTGAAAGGAATCACGTTGAAAGTACTTAGGTGAAAAACGTCGTTGAAGAATGTCATAGTCGCAGGCACCGTGCCTTGAGGACAAGCGTCACCGAAACCGTGCCAGTGCAAAACCGGCGACAGGAGTCGCCGATTCCATGTCATAGCTCCAATGCACACAAACGGCGACACTGGTCGCCGTTCCATGAAGTTGCCAAAACGGCGACGCTGGTCGCCGTTCCAAGAAATGCCAGATGCGGCGACGCTGGTCGCCGTTCCACGCCAAGTCTCAAAGCGGAGACTGTTGTCTCCTTTCCATGTCATGCACCAAAGGCGGCGACTCCTGTCGCCGTTCCTAGCGTGCCATAGGCGGCGACTCCTGTCGCCGTTCCTCGCGCATTCCATCATTCCAAAACCGGAGACTCTAGTCTCCTTTTCCATGCACCTGCAATCCTGAAACTCAACAAAAACACAAGTACAAAAACGTTGTCGCCAAAAACAACATTTACAAAAAACTTTTTGTGAGATGAGTTCTCTATCTTGAATTGAAATGAAGAGGATAATTGATATGTGGTGTGAGTATTAACATAATTGAGGAGAGATACCGTAGATAGGACTGTAAATCAAATAAGAGAGAATGATTTCGAGAAAGAAGATAAATACTTAATTACCGTATCAATTAATTATTAATTTATTTAGGATAAAGAGTTAATAATGTCAACGTGGCAGTGCCAAGTCATCCCTGCAGGGAGATTGAGAAATCCCGCGGTGGGGAGGAGAGCATCACAGTAACCAGGGCCGGCCCTGGGCCTAGGCACAGGGTGCGATGGCTCAGGGCCCAACTCTTCTAGGGGCTCAAAAAAAAAATTTATTATATATATTAATATATACTGTATTAAATAGTTCCGCTTTGAAAAATATCGTTTTCAATCTACCGGTATAAAAATAATTATGCTTTGTATTAAATAGTTCTGCTTTATAAAAATATATAAAATAAAAAAATAATTCCACTTTGTATTAAATAGTTTTGCTTTATAAAAATATATAAAATAAAAAAATAGTTCCGCTTTATATTAATAGTTTTGCTTTATAAAAATATATAAAATAAAACTGACTCTTGAGTTCCGCTTTGTAATTCGCAATCTTGTTAATATTTATTATTGTAACTTGTAATTCGCAATCTCGCTAATATTTATTATTGTAACGTTAACCTAACGTTAATCCTAAAAATTCTCAGCTTTTTTACTCTATTTATTCAATCTTTTTCTATTTAGTAATATACACAAAATATTAAAAAAAACATCGTGTGTGTGTATATATATATATATATATATTAATTGTGATTTGTGTATTATTGTTGGTTTTTTTTCTCTATTTCTTTTACCATAATATTTTTGAATTGTGTTTTATTTTGCTTCATTTTTTTAATTGTGTATTATTTTGCGTAATATTTTTGAATTGTGTTTTATTTTGCTTCATTTTTTTAATTGTGTATTATTTTGCGTAATATTTTTGAATTGTGTTTTATTTTGTTTTATTTTTTTAATTATGTATTATTTTGCTTAGTATTTGATTTGTTTTATTATGTTGCCTAAAAAACATTTATCTTGAAGTGAAAAAAGAAAAAAAAAGGAAAATTAACGGGAAGATTTAATAAAATCACAATATGGGGCTATTGATAAATTTATTCTAAAAAAATCAAGTACACAAGATAAATCAAATGAAAATTTAGATAATTTAGATTTGAATGGAAATGATGAAGTTGGTGAAAATTTAGATAATAATGAAAATGATGTAGTTAACGATTATGTTGTTCTTAATAATATTCCGAATATTCAATATTAATAAAAAATTTATTTTGATATTTATGATCCAAGAAATTGGGAAAGATTATGTTGTTCTTAATAATATTCCGAATATCCAATATTAATAAAAAATTTATTTTGATATTTATGATTCAAGAAATTGGGAAAATCTTGATAATAAATCTGAAAGATATTTTAATTGAGAAGGGGCCTATTATAAATTTTAATAACTAGTTGATTCGGCCCGTGCGTTGCACCGGGATGATTAACTGTAATTTATTCCTGTATTTATGAATTTTTTGATAAATATATTTTTAAATATATATATATATATATATATATATATATATATATATACATATAAGAATTATATGATGTGGTAATAGATATGGAATTTTATTTTAACTACTCATCTCCTTAACATATATCATTCAATAAACAATGATCAAAGTAGTTCAAGTTTCACTGCAAATTTCTGAACACCTCTTCAAAAACTTGTTAGTTTTATTCGTGAGGTTCCCATTTTGATCACCACATAAAAATTTTAAATCTGCTCTATTAGTGAACCTTGAAACTGCAACATACAACTGTCCGTGCGTGAATACCGATCTTCTCTATAAAAATTGAATGATTGTATATTTAATAAAATAAAATTTTTAAATAACTATTGTGCTTGAGTTAACATAATGTTTAACTGGTAAATTTTTAAAATTAACTTTTTTTTAGAATAATTGTATAACAATTACCATTGTCGATTTGTATTCCATTTAAATAAAATAAAATAATAAATTAGATATTTAGTAGTTAATATTTTTGTTCTTAATTTTATAAAAAAATTGTGAATCAACAAAAGGTCTATAACATGTGACATTATATTGAAAGTGAGATTTTATTTAAAATTAATTGAGAAATAAATTTAGAATTTATATTTTAAATTAACTCATTTAGATTTTTGAATAAATTAACTCATTTAGATTTAGAATTTATTTTAATTATATTTTAAAATATACAACATATATTGATTATATTTTAAAATTTTGAAAATATACAACATATTTCAAGATTTAAAATATACAACATATTTTAAGGATTTAAGATATATTTTAAATATACAACATATATATTTAAATATATTTTAATGATATTTTAAAAAAAAGGAAAAAATTCAGTAAAATACTTTAAAGAATGATAAAATTTATAAGGATAACATTGATTAAATAATTATAAATTAAAAAAATATAAAATATTTTTTAGAGAAAAAAAGGATTAAAATTAAATAAGGTTAATAAAAAAATTGTTATAATTGTAAATATAATAATATTATTTGAATTGATTAGGTTGTAAATAATTACATTTTAAAAAAATGTTGTAAAATATAAATATAATAGATTTGAGATAAAATAAAATTTTGATATTATGATATAATTCCATAATTTACTATAATTCTATAAAATGAGATAAATAAATATATTGATTATATTTTAAAAAACTAAAAATATACAACATTTTTCAAGATTTAAAATATATTTTAATTATATTTTAAATATACAACATATATTTTTAAATATATTTTAATAATATTTTTAAAAAAGGGAAAAAAACAATAAAATAATTTAAAAAATGATAAAATTTATAAGAATAACATTGACATAGTAATTATAAATTTAAATAAAGTTAATAAAAATTTGTTATACTTAAATAGAAGAAAAGAAAAATTATTAACTGATTTGAGTAGAAAAAGAACACTTATAAAATTATATAAACCTCTATTCTTCTACTTTATCTTTTTTTTTTTAATCTATTCTTCTACCTTATAATGACACTATAAAAAATACTATCTCAGTCTCCACCGAATAATTTTATTTATTTTGAAATATTACAAAAGAAGTAATAACATTGGGACGGAGGTAGTAATTAAAAAAAAAATCTTGATCAACTTTTTCTCATAATATTTTCGAACATATTAATTAATTTCAAGTATATAACCCGTTTAAATTATAAAATTTGAATAATTGTATAGAAGATTAACATAAATTGTTAGATAATTATTTTTTTAGTGTTTTGATCATCTCTAATTCTTAATTTATTTTATTAATTTACATGTATTAATACTGAAAAAAAATTAAAAAAACAAATATTAATAGTATAGTTCAATAATATAATATTTAAAAATTTTATTGGCAAATTAAATTAAATTATATTGCTGGTGTTAATATAATTATTCTCTTAAAATACTTTTCAATATTTACAACTTTTATAATAATAATTTTGTAAAGTTTTATGTATAATATTTGATATCATTGATAACTCATTTATGACTAATGTGTATTCAATTAATCTACAAATTTTATTATTAAAACCATAAACAATAATTACAAAGAAAAAAAAACTATATATTATTCTAATAATTAGTATTGTACTCCGTATTTAAATATTATTTAACGTACATATTTAAATATATTTTAATTATCAACACTATATTCATATTTAAAATTTAAATTATAAAATAAATGTAAATAATTTTTACAACACAACATTTTGAGTGAAACACATTATTTAAGATGCACATTATTTAAGATGTTAATAGGGAATATAATTGATAAATACGATATATATTTATTCGATTGATCCGTTTAAATTATTTTCAGTAAAGTCCAAATTAGTTATATATATTAATTACAATTTTATTATTATTTAATTAATTATAAAATATGATTAATATTTATTTTTATGAATAATTATCTGATTTAAGAATAATGGGTAAAAGTACTTTTAATAATCAAAATCTTAGCAAAATTAATTAAAGTGATTTGCAACATTTAATATTAACAAAATTAATCTTAGGAAAACTAATTACAATTGTAGATAATTTGTATGATAATGAACCATTTAATTTTCTTTTAAAAAACATGTTTATTTAAATATATTGCGAATGTGCACTAAAATCAGACAAATCAAATATATCCAAATCTCTACCATAAACCATGCTATTATGGTATTTTACAGAAATTGTTTTCTTGAAACAAATATTTGAAACATAACTACATAAGAACCCACAAAGACAAAGCTATGAAGTCTTGAGATGCTATAAGAAGACCAGATTCACATATGGGCACTCGTACATGTCCGTCATCATCAATATATTACATCAAACATCTTGCCTCAATAATGACCAAAGTGCTTTATACAGGTGCATTCCAAAAATCACCCTAAGCAACTGGATAAGGCAACCAAAATACAAACCTTGCTATTCCTCGCTCGAACAGAAACACGCGATAGGACATCAGGCATGTCCGGGGTCAGCACAGCCACAGCTCCGTCGGGAATTTCGTCCTCTCCATTAACAGATTTTGCAACCAATATTGTTGGTTTCGAGTAAGTTTTATTCTGAACAGATAGCAACTGATCAACTACGACCACATATCCAATAGCTTCAACTGGACTGATCACCTGCCAACTGTTTCAAGAGTTCAGATTTTTTCTTGCGTCCATGCAATATCATAATAAAACAAATAGAATAAAACAACTATAGAATAAATATTGATTACAGGAATAAAAGATATAGAATAAAACAAAATTTATCAACAAAAGAAATTGGGTGAGAGGCATATATAAATAACAAAACAGGATAATGCGAATATTACCATCCCGAATTAACCGAAACATACCTGAGCTTTTGAAGTCCGCGATCGCAATCCGTTCCAGTTCACCCTGTAGATGCAGGACACCTTTCTTGTCTACGTCTCAAGCATATAGAAATAGTTATCGAGCAATTTGTAGTTTGTACCCGCATTTTGCATTTATCATGATGCACAGACTTTCCAATTGCAGATAGTAACTTATAGTAATTTAGTATAATATGCTATCCAACTCACCAAATTCATCACTCAAACTGCCATTCAAAACTATTCACATAATAACCAATTGATTTTTATACAATTAAGTTGAACACAGTCGAGAAAATACACAAAAGTTGTAGTTATTAAATTTATATAAGAAACTCATCTTGAATCAATAATAAATCCAAATAAAGGCGAGGCAGAGCTAAAAAACATAATGTCTTCAACTTGTTATATTAGACAATCGAGTGGAAACAGAAAAATTCTAACGCAACTATCAAACAAATAGTGACACTGACTGCAAAAAAATGCTAAAGCATATATAGTTTTACCTCTGCGGCTTCTATCTTTATAGCTCCATTTTCTCGTACTGCGGCTTGAATGGGCTGAGAAAAAGATGCCAAAAAAAAAGCCCCAAACAGAAACAAAATAGGAAAATGAAAATTACTTCTCCTGTGTCTTGGGAGGACCCTTCCATTTGAAGTTGTCGGCATAAGACTTCACCTGCAATCAAGTGAAACTCACAATAATAAAATCAATTAAAATGCTAGTGGGACTTTAGAAAATCCAACTTCATGAAAAGAGTCGACAACTTTCGGAACATATCTCACAAAAAAGAATAGCCAACTTTCAATAATGGTGTGTGGTGCTTCTTGACCTGAAAATTTTAAGCAATAAAAAATGAAATCAGATTCAGAAGTAGAAGACCATCAGCTACTTATTTATATTCGATAGTGGATGTCCAACCCATTAATGGATTTTCCCATCTACAAACCAGTAAAGAATATACAGTTGCTGAAAAAAGGTATCGGTGAATAATTGAGCATTCAATAAAATTAATACGACGCTTTGGAATGGAAGAACATAGAGAGATGAAAATCAGAAATTAATAATCAATCATCAATGTGTAGCATATCCATTAATAATCAAAGCAATAAGCATGAATCCAAACTAATAATAAAAGTAAAAATAAAAAGGGAAGTCGCTCACAGTGTAGTTCTCCATGCGCTGAAATTTTGCGCGGCTAGTAAGAATCGCGCTAATTATAACACTCAGACCCACAAACTCAATTCACTTCAACACTCTCGGCCTCAGATTCAATAGCTGCCTTCGTCCCTTGCCTCAAGAATCTCTTGCTTATGGCCACTCGAACAGGTCTCCCCATGAACTCCTGCAATTACCAACAACATTCAATAAAGTAAAAGAAAAATAAAATATATTAGTAATTTAACAGTCAAAACAATGAATATAATTTACACTTCCTAAAATCGAATTTTACTACCTTCCCTTGAAAGGTGAGGAACGCTGCCTCGGCCTCCGCCTTTGTGTTGAATAACGCAAAGCCATATCCCGCGGGTCGTTTAGGAGTTCCATTATCTTCATGAAAAGCAGATCAAATCTTTTCAATTTTTAACCATCAAATTCAATATTCAGTACCATCAATATTATGAATTCAATATCTGTACCAAAACAAAGATGAAATAATAACTTGAAAATTAGCAGAAAAAAGTAGCAATATTTTAACTTACTCTAATGAGACAAAACCTCATTGGCTACTTCGCTCTCTAGCTTTCCTTTTCGAATACTTATCCTTCTTCCCCATGAGCCGGATAATATAAATTTAAAAATCAAAATCGTGAATAGCAATTGAAATTAACACAACCAAGAACTCAACGGAATTAAATGTGATTGATTCTCAGAAATATAAAATAAATAAAAGGATGAATTGAGATTGGACACCCGAATCTTCCAGTAGATGATAGTACCTTAATAAAAAAGAAGCCGAAATTGCAATTGCAGAGATGGAGAAGAGATATCTTAGATCGATTTTCTTCGACGGGAGAAGATACAAAACAGATCTAAGATATCTCTTTAATTTTCTGGGTTCACGATTCTTGTATAGTATTCCGACTCTTGATTTTGAAGATTCATGTTATGTACTAACTATTTAACTAATTTACCTGGGATTGAGATGTTTCTTCTTGGGTAGATAGGCGAGAATCGCAGCTGCAAGAGAGAATTACGGACGGGAGATCCAAGTGTTCGAAACGTCGGAAACTTCTGCAAACCCTAACGGTGTTTAATGCTGGTAACTCCGGATGAGAACTAAATCTGCGATAAAAGAAGAGTCAGACAATAATCATCATTTAATCGTTTGATTCTAAAACTGAAAAAAAAAATTGAAATAGACAAAATTTTGATAGAGCAGCGAAGAGAATAGGAGAAGAGGAAATAATATACCTTGAGAAATACCCTAGAACGTGAAGAGACAAAGTTGAAGATATTCAGAATCCGCGAGAATACAGAATATGGGAAAGAGAAGCGGAAGACATGGAAATCATGAATGAGATTGAGTGCTGATTGACTGGATATTTATTTATATGTTTCAATTACTTAAATTTAATTTTGATTAAAAAAAAAATAGAAGAAAAGATTGAGAATGGTGTGAACGCAAATGAAATTGAGCATTTCTATTGGTTAATTAATCCTACGTGGCGAAATTGAGAGTTTTAATTGGTTTTCGGTGAAAGTTGATTCGGGATTTATATATTAATAGATTTTGATTATTACACAAGAAATTTATCATATTCACTATGTGCACTGAATTATTGCAAGCAGAGCGAGCGCAGTCACTGCACCTGATATACACAGTAAGTCAGTAACACAGGGAATGTAATTGATGTGCACTGAATTATTGCAAGCAGCGCGAGCGCAGTCACTGCACCTGATATACACAGTTCACTGCACCTGATATACACAGTAACACAGGGAATGTAATTGATCGATACGTTCTTCAGAATTTGGTAATTCAGAAGTCATTTACTTTCAACAATAACCATTTCAACCAACATCATCTATTTATCAATTCAGAGTTTCATATGCTACAAAACTAAGGATAGTTCTATATAAGAACTAATCTACATATAACCTTAAAAGTTCAGTAAGACCGTTTCAGCTATGTATACAAACCTGTCATTTGGCGTTTTCATTGATTATGACTATAAAAAGTGAAAAAAATAGCCCATGTCAATGGACAGTTGAACACAAGAAATAAATCCAAATAAATTAACAGAAAAATAAGTAGCGTCATTCAACCTCTCTCTCACCTTATAAGTTCAGCCCCGCCACCTTGATGCTCTGCTCGATTTCAGCGCTGCAACACGGACATCGGCCCTCCATTGCTTCATAGTTACTTTCGTAGCAATGAAAGCAAAGTACCTGATGAGTGCAGGGCAAAAAAACAACGCACACCAAATTCTTCATGCACGTCATACAGCGCAAGTGACTTTTCAAGTTCGAAGACGAAGGTGCTTCGTCGTAGGTGTACAGGAAATCTAGGTTCTCCGGTAAGAGATCCTCAATCGGACTGGACACGCTGAGACGGGACAGCTCATCTTCGAGCCTTTGACGCTCATCCTTGGCCACCTGGCAAGTAAGCAGTGGACCTGGCTTTTTGGGTCCTCGCTAATCTAGTTTCTTCAGCCACAAGGACGAGCATGCGCTCTTTTTCCTCGACTTCCTGCTTCCATTCATTCTGCAATTAGAAACAAAAATATGAGGTTTGTTTTAAAAAAAAAAAACAAAATCGTTGTTAAGCATGGAGATGATCACATAATTAAAATTTAAAAAACAGAATTAAATATAGTTTCCATTAGAGAGGACCAAGTGTTGTATTAAATGCAGCGTCCATGGAAGTTCCTGAACGTTGTAAACAAAATGTTTAAATTTTCAACATGTGCTCATCTACAAGTTTCAGGCAGTATTTATATATTTAAACATAATGCTTATGCGTTTCGGTTAAATCCAGACAATAAAGAACATGAGCTCGAAACCAGAAGCATAAAATGTTCAGAATAGAACATTTGCTAAAAAAAAAAAAAAAAAAATCCAATATAAATTGAGAGCTAATGTAGATTTTTGAATGTAGCACATTTTTTCATAAGACATGACCTTTTAAGAGATGAAAAAATATAACCAAGCATACAAAATGCGCACATAATGAACAAATTATGCACATATTTTCAGCATAGAAATTAGAATGTAAATTACAAGGAAATAAATTGCATTAATATATTAGAGACAATTTAAAATTCTATCGAGAGATATGTGACAAACCAAACCTATTTAGCTTAATCTTCTCATCTAACCCGTATCAATGAATAGAATTATGTTATGTATATCATTATAAAGGCTATATCCATGCTCCAAGACTTAGGTCAGTTATGTTCTAGGGTCTAAAGAAGAAAAAATGTTATCAACCAAGGCTATTATTTGGTGTATTAAATAAGATATTTAAGAAACAAATTGGAAAAAAGTTAGAACATACAGTGGGTTAAATCAAATATACAAAGTACTTAAATTCCGATATTTTGTCCATCTAGTTCATGGAATGTGAATGATAAAATACATAGTCATTATGTTTCGTCTTTAAGTTTGACTTCATATATGTATTATCGAATATACTGATGCATAAATTAAATGCTAATAGCATCGTTCGTTACATTGGACTACATTTGGTTAAAAAATTAATATGAGAAATAAAAGCACAGATGAACAATGTTGAGCATACACATTAGTTGACAATGATTCCTTAAGTAGAATTTCATACTATGGCACCTAAAGTCTACAATTTAAGAAGTAATCACGTTTTTTTAACTTTTAGAAATAGAAACGAATCTTCAACTCCGGTATAAAATTATGTTGAAAAACAATGTCACATATAAGTCGCAATATTTCCCAAAGAACATGGAGCTTTGAGTGCGATTTATGGAAAGCTAATGAAAAAACTCATGGGTTCGTCGAGTTTATCAATAACAAAGTACATTAGAAAACAAATATTTATTCTTTATCTAGAGCAAGGGGAAATATTAACCAAGAATGCCCTAATTTATAATGTACCTAACACAATGAAACTATCAATCAAGGATTACAAATCGTTTTGAATAATCACATTCTTCAACTAATATATATCTAATACCAACAGTCAAGCACCTTGGTTAACTCTGCCCATCCGTGATTTCTTTCCTTAACCCTTAAATCGTGTCGGTAATCAATCTCTTGATTTTAGTAACAAAGATCTAATATTTTTTAATTGATTCCCTTGAAATTTATCCTCTCTAAAAAAATCAATATGTATTGTCCACAAGGTTGGAAACAAGGATCTTTATCTTGTGTCAACTCCTCCCCATTGCCTTCATTTTAAATTACGATGAAAGTCCTTAAACACTTGTTTGATAAACTAATACGCACATGGCTATAAAGTTGCTAACATTTCAGACAATGTCTTTAAACCCGCATGTCAAGATATTCCTAATGTGGGTATTAACGCTCGTACAAGGCTTGGTTGTTGAATCTAGTCTACAACTATCAAGTTATAAAGTTGCTTGCAAACAAAGTCTCTAACTTGCATGTCTCATGTATGTTTGACATGAAAAAGAGAGTAGGTGGTTTAAACTAGTCTATGACTATTATGGTGGAACGAAAAAAAGATATGTGTGAGTTTTCTATTATTGTTGATAAAATGAGATGTGGCGACCTTTTATAAACTTTGATATACGGAACATTCCCTAGGGATCTCAAATTCCAATCTACGTTCCACCGTAGAATTTTTCATGGAGAAACGCATGACATGGATGTTCCATGTGCTATTCCTTGAGGAGTTCTTGGTTAATTAACCGATGTAATTGTAGCTAAAGTAACCCAATGTAATGCCTCACTTTCCATTCTAACAAAGGTCATAACCACTTTAAGGTCTTTCGTTGTTGTTTGATTGACAAAATATTGTTTATCTCGAGCAATCCACTAGATTTGATGTATCTATGAAAATTTGGGAGTTTTTCAACCTAATAGGTTGTGAATTAAAGGAGGGCTAAGTGTAAATTGCCAATGGTGTTCCCATCGAACCTTTTTTAAGTTGAATGATGATCTCTTGGCTATTATACATGGGTGTTACCATTCGTGTTATTCCTTGGCAAGCATCTGGTCATACCAATTTGATGAAGTAAAAACGTACGGGGTAGACAAAGAAATAATAAATGACTATATATTTAATGTATGAAAAGAGATTGAATCCTCTAGCAAGTGTAGATCTAGCCTCTCAGACCTACCCATTTTTTCTTTTTACAATCTTGATGCATTTCCTCCAAGGATAAGTTCTAATTTTAATTTATAATCTACTATAAAGATCTGAATATGAAGATTATAAATCAAGGACTACAAATTGATTTAATTATTCTCATTGTAGAATGCAATAGTCAAACAACTTGATTAACTCTTTCCATTGATGTTTAGTTTCCTTTTGTTAGTCAAGCAACTTGATTAATCTTTAATTTTCTTTTGTTGCTTCATTGCCATCAAGACTGTTGAACTTGCATTGAATCTCACTAAAGATTAACCAAATAACAAATACACATACCAATATTTAAGGTAAGAGACAACACAAATTTGTAAAATCGACAAGTTAAAGTTGGAGAACCTACAGTCGACCACTCCAGACTAAAATGATTAATAAGCACTCTAAAAGATTTCTTAAACTAGTTTTAGATCAAACACGGAAATACTGCTCTTTACAAATGAAAGACAAATTAGTCACAGTCATACTACACATTAAAAGTCAAAAAATAGTTAAAAGTCATACTTTTACAAAACAACATAATTAGTTGTTTTGAAAGTACAACTATTTTAATTACTTTTCAAGTATACCATTTTATTTGCAAAGTAAGACAGTTGGATTGTAAAACAACCTTACAGACCTATATATGGACAAGATAATCACAAAAATACGCACCTCCGCCTCCTCAGCTGCCTTCTCGGCCTCAATCAACTCTTGCTTCATCTGCTTTGTCTTTAGAAGCTCCTTCTCATACTGCTTCTTCAAAGCGCTTGTCTGCTTTTCAATATCCGCAAGCTTCTTCCCGCACTTTCTACCTCTCTTCAGAATTTCACTCAACTCATTTGCAGATTCTGACGCAGTAATCTTATACGCCAGTGTGTCAGCCCGAATCTGGGCATTTTGCAATTCCAGCCTCCTGACATTGTCAGCGATTGCACTAGACTCGCAACTTGCGCGTTGGACATATTCCTCAGTGATCTTCAGAGCAAATGATTTTTCCGAATTTTCTTTCTTATTTTCAGTTTCCTCCATCTTCGCCTTAGTCATCCTTAACTCCTGGAGCTCAAAGTAATATTTGTCTAGCCTAGTCTCCGACTGGGCCACTTTTTGCAGGGCCCACACTTTATGCTCAGTCACTGTTTCATGTAATTCTCTGATGCTATTGACCAAATCAACTACCTGTTTGGCTTTCGGGTCATTGTCGATTTCGCTCTCTGATACGGTTGCTCTAATGCTGGAGACCAAAGCATTCATTTGTTCTGGGGTAATCTTGTACCTGCAATCCGACGGCCCAGAATAATTGTTTCGCACCCGTGGCATTTCAGACTCGGGATTGAAGACTTCCGAGCTCACTTTCTTAATATCGGATGTAACTGATTTGAAATTTCCTTTGCCCTTTGAAGGTTTGACTTCTTTTGAATCAGACATGGCTACAGGCTGCTAAAAATTATATGTAAATAACATGTAAGATACAACAAAAGGCATTAATGATGCAGAAAGGTTGCGAGTCATCCATAAATTTACCGTAAATGTTAGAATTTCAAATTGATTACGCCCGTTTTTTGTTTGTGATAACAAAATGACAGATCCTATATTTTCATGAAATTTGAAAAACAAAAGTGAATAAAATATGGAGACACGAAATGTGAAATAAAAGCTAGCCCTACCAAGAAATCTAACGATGCAATCAACAAGATCAACACACACAAGAAACCCTTGAAACTCAAATATGTATGTGTGTATGTATCCCTTAAAAGTTAAAACTCAAATATAGAGTGAATAACAAAGAAAGATCAAATGGTATCAATTAAGAAACTTGTTTATGTAAAGTATTTTTAAATAAGATGTTTCTCCTATACAAAACGTTGAAATTTACTTACAAAAACCAAGTGAAACAAACATTTCATCACCATATAAATAATCCCTTCAATTAAACAACGATTAAAATTATAAAGAAATTTATACCAACGGTGAACTTATATGATTATATATCAAAATCATATATATCTCAGAAAATGCAGTCATTAAAAAATGAAAATCAGATAAAAACATTTTTAAAAAAAACTGAAAAAAGAGAGAGTTTACCAGATGTATGGCTTACTTGACCAAAGCTTCCGATGGCCAAAGTTCGCAGTCCCTGTTCCCAACAAAAGCTGTGATTTCTTAAAACAATAATATTACTCCAATTTGAGCACAGGTCAAAAAAAAAGCAAAATAATAAATTAAAAACAAAAATTTAGACCACAGAGATGATATAAACAAAATATTTTCAGGTTAATGAGATATAAGATTATTTAAAAAGTAAAAGCAATGTAGAAAAGAGAATTAAAAAAAAATTATGTAAAAAATTATGCACCTTGCAAATTGCAATGATAACAGATGTATCAATATTTTTTTATAAATTACAGAAAGTTTTGTGCCTTTATTGGTCTTGCTAGCTAGAGATAAGGCAACAAGAGAAAAGTTGAAGAAAAAATCTTGCCCACAGAGAAAATACTTTCAAACAATGAATCCAGATAAAAATGTAGAAGAAGACTCTACTAACAAGATTAGGTAATATTTAATGCACCTCTAGTGTTAAGATTTTTTTCTTATTCTAAATTATTATAATAACTACAAGAGTCCTTATGTTAGAGAAGGGCCTCAAATCTGGCCATCCCATGGACTCATTCGAAGCAAATACCGGATTAATTAGTGAAAGCAGTATTGAAGAATTCAAATTTGAATATATCACCGAAAAGGGGAAATAACATTATTATTTTTCATTTATTCATCACATCTTCATTAAAGAATATTAATAATTCATTACTGTAAAAGTCTAAATATAAGAAATGCAATAATTATACACATTCCAAGTGCCATCCCAAAGAATAAGGAAATAAAGATTTTTCCAAAAAAGCTTTTACATAGTTAATTAGGAAAATTCTATTAAATTATTTTTTACACTAATATATTTTCTGGGTTAAACATTTGAAATTGGCTAGGCATCAAAACTCAGAATACAAGCGTGCTTACACGCACACACACATTTTTAAATATGTGTATATTTATCCCTGATTAAATGCAAGCAACGTCGTTTCCCATTTCTCGACTTATAGGAATTAATCTTTTAGAACTTCACTTACTTTGACAAACAATCAGAATGCAGCATTGTATAGTAGTAGGTGGTGAACCATTCATTACCATACAAGCACCGGCAAGAATATTATAATCGGTTGCAATAGAGACCACCACAATAATTCTTCTCTCTGAACAACCACTATTTTGTGAAGTCGTAAGGAAATCAGCCTCGCGCATTTACCATGCCACGTCATCGCAAACAGACGATGATAGGGGCAAAGGGTTCTCTTGCCTGTGTATTAAAGGAACAAAACTTAATAACTAAATCCAACAAAAATTAGAGCACATAGACTCATCTAACAATTTACAATTTTGCACATTGAATACCCAAAAAACAAAATATTCTCACCGAATTCAAAAACCCACAAAATCCAACACATCCATTAATCCCCAATATAATGACAAAAAAAAATTCGACTCAAATTCGATGCATACAGAAGCACCGGCGCACAAGAGAAAAATACAACTTACAACTTGCAATCACAAAAGGAATAAGGGCCGCCATTGAAATTGTGAATATATATACTTACCGTTCAAATGTACCTCCAAAGAAGGGGAACGAAGGCAGCAGCGAAAAGGGGCCCACATCGGAGTTAACATGCAGCGTTTCGATGGTAATGTCATCGGCGATAATTTATTCTGATAAAAACTCGCCAAAAGTGAAGGAAATTGATCATGAACTGGGTTTATCATATCGCTGATTTGGGGATTCTCAGACCTAATAATAGTACACATCATCCATCAACAATTAATTAATTCTTTTATAACTTAATTATTAAAAAAAACTTACTACAGTCTACAGTACTATTTTTAATTAGATTTGTAAAAAAATCAGGATTTTATTATATTATTATTAAAATCAAATAAAAGTTGTTGGCAAACACGATTAATTTGAATTTGACAATTACAACCCATGGCCCATGGGTACTTCACGGTGAAGAATTTGATGTTTCTACTTTGTAGTAGTGATGAATTTGATTTTGATGAACAATGTGCGTACATTTCGTTTTAGTAATTCATTTTGTCTCAAAAAAATCTGC